>BCLX01000004.1:23204-76730 GCA_001602355.1 Yarrowia sp. JCM 30695
TGCATTTAGACAGGTTCTTGGCTTAGGAACTGTTCAAGTAGTGTGTATGTAAGAGATGAGAGACATAGTGAGCTCAAAATATGATTTTGATAATGACGTACCAAGGATATCACGTCTTGAGTACGTAGGAGCTCTGTAGCAGCGTTTTGATACCATAAAATAATATCTTTGAATCCCCCCACTCCGTTATAACGGCATTATGCATATTCCTACGGGCTTTTGATTAGTTTGTATTAGTAAGCCAAATAAGGTTCCCAGAAATTCCTGCATTCCTTGATGCGAAACCGTTACATCCCCCAATTTGCTTCCTTATCGAGCTCTTTTCGGATGTTCACCAAGCCCAAATGTGCACTCTGTATATGAAAAGGATKTTTTTTGCATGAGTTACAACTAGTCCAAATGCCAAGAATGCTTACGTAAWCCTCTTCTTAAGCGCCTTGTTTTTCAACGGCAAGCAGTCTGTGAACTACTCCGACGATTATCAAATGCAGCTGGGTTGGTCTTATTACTCTGACAATTCTATAATGTCTCTTATTGCTCATCCAAGTTCTTGCTTAGTCATATAAGCTTAGTAATCCAGCTTATTAACCAATCTTACTAAGCGAAATAAGGTTACGTCAAAAATCTGGAGTCCTGGATAGTGGTAAAGAGCGCAAAATTGTTACATCCTCAGATTTGCCCCGGAAACTCGGCTTTTTATCGGAGTTTTGCGATGAGTAAGACTCTGCAGTCCAAATGTGCAAACGATTTTTTCTGCATGAGCTGCATGACAATGAAAAATCGTCGAAAAAAGCTTAAATGTCTGTTTTTAGAGAGTAAAGCTTAAATCTGTGTTTTTTGTTTTTCTATGTATTATGAAAATGTTCGATAAATAGTCCTAGAAGTGCTGGTATGGGGAAGCTGAAAGGCTCTAGATGGTTATGACTGGTTTGGAATACCTTGGTATCTTTTGATTTAGAATATCTTCAATACCTATTGTTTTACATGGTATTTGACGGAAATCGTGCTTACATCAGCAAATGGTTATGTAATCGTTGACCAGAACGACTTCATTAGCCACAGTGAATATACTGTAGAAGACTAGGGAGTCTCAGGAGTATAACTACATTTGTTTCGTAGCTTCAATATCACTGTAATGTCTTTTGCTGACGCTGTGAACTTGGAAAATGTAGTGAGGTTGTTTCGTTTCATTTAACGGACTTTACTTGCACAATTCGTAATAATTTTGTTTCAGATGATACCCGCAATGCTCTTCTTCTGTACTATCATTCATCTCTCTAGCTGATAATTGTTCTGTGATAGATTTCAGGACAGTAATTATGTAAACCTTGGAAGGAGTTTCAACAGTGGCATATGATTGAAGCGACTTGGAAATTGGTGTGGCCGCTGGTTTTTACTTATCTTTATTTTAAATATCAGCTTGTTTGACTCAAAGAGGTTACTCTAGTATAATACCAAATTATGTGCACATACAAACAGCTGTAAGTAGCCCAATAAAATAGCTAGTGGCATGCAGTGTATACCATATGATCTCCAGGGCCATTGTATTACTACACACAACGTCTTTTTTCTCTATTCCTTTTGCTGCAGATTTTATTATCTTTCTTCGTATAATGTTTACGTAATCTAATCGATGGATTATGTAATCGTTTTTAATAGCTCCTAACAGTCATAAAAATCTCTGGTAAACCACCAACCTTAATTTTCACAACTCCTCCAGTAACAACACAAGAGGTTCATCAAATATATCACTTGAACCACCTTTTTACGAGCATCATATTGATACCAATAACCCCTGAATTTGAAGTTTTCCTATGCTTTTTTTTTTTTCTCTTTTTAACTTCACCTCAATTTACAAACCATCCCAACTTCATACATTTCAGAACCACAGAATCAAGGGCAGCACCATGAAGATACTGTAGCTTTCTTATGATCGTTAATCCAACACTATTGTACCGGTACAGTTGTGATTGCTTACAACAGTATGTACGGCGCTGCACTAGCAGTGTCGGAAGGCTAAGCATTGTGTACCTACTGTACGTGGAGTTTCTTATAACTGCTGACTCCTTCTTACATATCTTCTATATAATATTGACTGAACCAGACAAAGCTCGCCTAAATACTAACTGAACCAGACAAAGCTCGCCTACATAATCAATATTTAATCAAAAACATCAGAATTGTACAGTACATAAATAAACGGGTATTGAGAGTTATATTAGATATCCAAGTAGCATGCATTCACTCCTGTGTCGCTTTCTTAGATCATCATCAGAAGAGGAAGGAGCATGACGGCTCCAACGGCGAGCTTCTGGCCAGAGTTGGCCTGGATAACAACGTCAGTAGGAACGATGGGCTCGTACTGAGTGTAGTTAGGAAGAACTGCGGTGGGGATGATGGGCACGAAAGTGGTGATGTTGCCGGCAGTAGGGACGGGCACAATGGGGACAACAGGGGTGGTGTCTGCAGGGGTAGGAACGGGGCCAGCAGGAGTAGACTCCAGAGGAGTGGGCTCAAGAGGAGTAGACTCAATAGGACCAGACTCTGCGGGGGTGGGAACAGGAACAATCCAGGTGGAGTTTGCCTGAGAAGGAACGGGGACAACCGGGGTGAGCTCGGCTGGCGTAGAAGTAGGAGTGACAATGATTCGGGTCACAACGACGGTTCCAGTGATGGTGGTGGTGAAGTCCTCCTCGACAATGGTCTCAGTGGTCAGGAGAGTCTCCACAGTGACGGGGACGGACTCGGCAGGCACGGCAGGCTCAGTGACCACAGGGACAGGAGTGGCGGGGTGGGAGGTGGTCTCAATGACCCAAGAGACGTTGTTGAAGGGGGTGGTGGACTCGACAACAGGGATAGTCTCAACGGCAGGAGGAGCGGTCTCGATGGGCTGGGAGACAAACTCGGTGGTGCCGACAACAGTGGTCTCAGCGGTGAGGTACTCGGTCTCAATCTCGCAAGGCACAGTCACGGTGACGGTCTTGCCATCAATGACAGTATCACAGACGGTGACGGTGTGAGTGACGGGAACGCAAGTGGTCAGAGTGACGACGGTGTTGGTGCAGACATTGTCCTCCTCGCAGAAAGTGACGGTCTGGGTGGTGGTGATTGTAGTGGATTCGGTCTCCCAGGCAGTAACCTCGGGAATGGAGGCAGTGGGGATCATGGTGCAGTTGGTAGAGTCAGTGCAGACAAGCTCAGAGGCTGTAGGAGCAACGGTCTCGACGGGAGCGGAGGTGACGGTCTCGCAGTCAGTCTCGGTCTCGGTGACGACGGGAAGGGCAGTCACAGCGGGGTCGGAGGTAACAGGAGCAGTCTCGGAAGGAGAATCGGTGCAGTCCTCGGTAACAGCAGGGGCATCGGTGGTAGCAGGAGACTCGGTGCAGTCCTCGGTGGCCTCAGCAGTAGGAACCGCAGAAGAGACAGGAGCAGACTCGGAGACAGGGGCGGTCTCGGAAGGAGCAGCAGACTCGGAAGCCTCAGTAGTGGAAGGAGCAAGGGACTCGGAAGCCTCAGCAGTGGAAGGAGCAGCAGATTCAGAAGCCTCAGCAGTGGAAGGAGCAGCGGTAGACTCGGCAGCAGACTCAGAGGTTTCAGCGGTAGACTCGGGGGCCGCATCAGTAGACTCAGGGACAGCCTCGGTGGTGGAAGGAGCAGCCTCAGTGGTGGAAGGGGCAGCAGAAGAAGCAGGGGCGTTCTCCTCGAGCCAGGCCTCAAGCTGGGCGATGGTGGCCAGCACCTTATCGTAATCAGCCTGGAGCTCGGCGGACTTGTTCTCGACGGGCTCAACAAGAGCAGCAATGGCCTTGAGCTGGGCCAGAAGAGTAGCAACGTCCTCGGCAAGGGCCTCGTCTCGCTTGGTCTTGGAAGAGCCGATTCGGAGCAGAATGCTGTCCAGAGTAGTAGTGGCATCAGCAACCAGCTGCTCGAGCTCGGTGGACTCAGGCATGTTAGTCAGAAGGGAGTCGAGAGTGCTCTGGAGGTCAGCAAGCTCGGTGAGCCCAATGGGGACGCTGGGACCAGCAGTGGAGGTGGGAGCGGGCTCGGATGAAACAGGAGTGGAAGCAGCTTCAGTGGAAGCAGGCTCAGTGGGCTCGGCAGAGGAAGCAGGCTCAGTGGGCTCGGCAGTGGAGAAGACCTCGGTAGACTCAGCGACGGAGGCAGGAGCAGAGGTGGCCTCGGGAACCGACTCAGTAGGCTCAGGGGTAGAAGCAGCGTCAGAAGAGGGCTCAACGGAAGGCTCAACGGTAGGTTCAGGAGTAGAGGAGGGCTCAACAGAAGCCTCAGCGGTGGAAGCAGGGGTGGAAGAGGGCTCGGGGGTGGAAGAGGGCTCCATGGACTGCTCAGCGGAAGAGACGGGCTCGGCGGAAGCCTCAGCAGAAGAGATGAGAGCCTCAGAAGGCTCAGCAGAGGAAACAGGCTCTACGGAAGGCTCAGCAGAAGAGATAGGAGCCTCGGTAGACTCAGCGGAAGAGACGGGCTCGACAGAAGATTCAGGAGCCTCGGTAGCCTCGGGGGTCTCGGTGGCAGAAGCAGAAGTGGTAGAAGCAGCCAGCTGGGGAGTGCACTCTGTATCGGCAGGAGGCCAGTCGCTGATAAACTTGGAGCCGGTCTGCTCAAGCTCGTAAGCGCCCATCTGGGCGGCCCACATCATGTAGACGTTGTAGATGGTGTCTTCGAAGTCCAGCGAAGTGAAGGGGGCCTCGAACTTACCGACAACTTTGAAGTACCAGTCGTAGGCTTCTTTGATGGACTCGGGGTTGTCCAGAGAAAGGATATCCTTCCAGTCCTGGGGGCCGCATTGAGTCTCGTACTGGTGCTTTCCAAACTCCTGCTGCCGTCTCAGAAAGCCCTGCAGTCTTTCTTGGGCGTTAGGGTCGTTGCTGGCATAACCGATAATCATGGCATCGTTGACATTGATGGACTGTCCACCGGTCAGACGGCTGGCGGCCTCCTTCTTGAGAATGTCAAGAATAGCAACGGCAGTGGGGTCGCTGGTAGAGATGGAAGGGGCATGAAGGGTATCGAGAGTGGCCTGGTCCTCGGTGACTGCGGCGAGAGCCGAGGTGATCAATGAAAGGGCAATGATGGGGAGTTTCATCGCGGGTTCTAAGGTGGTTGAATGAGTGTAAGGAAGTTGGAATTGGAGAACGAGCGACTGTGGTTTAAGAACTGGACTTTAGGGGGTTATATAGAATTGCATACATGGTGGACGTGGTGTTTGTGTCTGATATTATGTGCACATGAGAGTCTGTTCAAGCTCTTGTACGTACTGTACATGTCGTGGTTCCAGCAGTGGGTCGAGTGTTATGCATGAGGGAGAGATTGAGTCTGACGATCGAGATACGAGCAAAGTGTAAGTCAAAACAAAGTGGTGTGAAGATAAAGATCAAACGACACTACAAAAACCAGGGCACCATTGATGGTATAGAATCGATTTTGCGATGATTACGATCTCTCCCCACATATTTCAAACGCGTGCTTGGCCAATTTCGCGACCCGCAGATAAAGTCTTTGTCTCATCAGGGGCATGAACAAAGCAGGGACCCGTTACCCGCTACATTAGTGGCATACCCCTGATCAAGGGGGTAATGCGAGAAATCTTGGACACATCGAATTGCAACAAAGCCATGTGTGCAGGACAGAAGGCAGAGGGGTCGAGGAATGAGGGAAAGATGAAGCTCTTAGGGGTCAGTAAGGACGTCATTGATTCGAATTGTTTCTACTATCGAGCTCGCCATCGTTCATACTACACCCGATCTTTCCCCGATATCTGACCATGGGCTGATGACACCACCGAATTTCAGATAATGGGCAGGCAAAAATACGATACGAGGTACGAGACCATGTCTTGGTACCCAACATTCTCCGATCGAATTAGGCAAGACACGCAAATATCAAAGCCCAAATGTGGCCCGAAAGACAATCAGAGCTTTTCAAAAATCCACCCCTTATTACTGTAATAAGACGTTTCCCACACAGATCTGGACAGACCCCCTGTCAAGACTGGTTTCCCAGAGCAGTAATTACGAAGTGAAGGGGTGATGCGTGCACATTCCGAGAAGATATTATCTCTTGTCGACGCGACGTGTTTGTGTTGCAGAAATTTCTGCTGCGGGTTGGACACAATGTCATTTTACTGCAACTGAGGGATGGGGTCACAGAGTGCATGTCCCAACAGTATGAGAGCAAACTAAACTATATGGTGGCTTGGCAAGTCCAAGGCGGCCGCTAATGGAATAAGAAGGTGGTATGGTTGAGTAGCTCTGATATAGGGGAATATAGCAGTGTTATTTTTGTCCTCCCAACCCTCCTGTGTACCTTTCTGTGATCATTTCAAATATGCATGGGGATGTAATTATGCGGGGTGATATCGCAAGGTGCCTCTGAGGGGAAATTATGAGGCCAATTATTTCTTGTACCGCAGCTACATAGGTTGAATTGGTTGATGATTAACATGTAGACATCTGGTCAGGACTCTGGATATTGCTGAGATACCATCGCAATAGCAGCCCCTACATCCTCTACACTATCAAGCTTGTACCTCTGTGGGTATGCACAAGCACAGTTTTCCTGACAAATCCACATGACACGGCTCTAACAAGATGTAGGAAAGTCTTCGCTTGCAAGAGCCTACCAAAATCTCGCCTAATTTACGAGTACGGAAGATCAGATCCGTGTTCACGTGCATTATACGAGGGGAGGCCCTCGGAACTTGGTGTACACTTTGATAAATATTCGAGTTCCGGTACAGTCGTGTAATGGAGATATATCTTTGCAGGCAAAATCTGAGCAAATCTTCTCATGTTCTTCAAATCTGGTGATGCCAGTGTCATCATTTCCTAAATGTCCCCACCTCTCGCGTTGCCATAGCGACGGGGCTGCATCCGCAGATTAAATAAACCACGATATCTCCCATACACCGCCACCACATGATAATATAGTGACGCGCTTCGTGAACTGCAGATACATGAAACAAATGACAGCTACCGCTGAGACAATGTACTGTATACTGCAATGGAGCTGACCTTCCTGAGTTGAGAGATAATTCATAATACGACGTTTGGGAAATGTTATGCGAGATGCCCTGTGTCGCTGATACGGTAATGTTTCACCTGTTCTATTACCTCAATTGGCTGAAGCCAGTCTACTGTAAGGGAGCATCTCAGCTGAGGTCAGTCGTATATGCCTTACATCTGCTTTTCATATATAGCGAGGTGCTTGCTATCGTAATTAGCCGCAATCTTACTACAACTCTCTGGTTTCATCAGGTCATAAATATCATTACTAAAACGGCGGTGCCGTATTCTGTTTTCAAAAGTGTGAGTGAATCTCAAATGGTGTAGTCATAAGCCATATAGCCGACCTTTTAGTGTCGGTCCTCAAAAGGATTGTCACCCTTCATGGAGTGCTGGGTGTCGATGGAAATGGTTCGGTCCAGAGACACGTCCGATCGGCGGGGAGGCATGGTTTCCATGTTTCTCACGTCCTGAGCGGGGTTCCAGGATCGGTCGGTGGACATCTGCTGCTGCTTGGACTTCTTCTGCCGGTAGTAGAGGAATCCGAGACCAGACAGTAGAATGACAACCACAACGGGGACAACAACGGCAGCAGCAATACCACCCTTGCCAATACCTCCAGTATGCTTCTTGCCGGGCTGCAGAGAGTTTTCAGAGGGAAGTCGGGACACGGTAGTGATACCAGCGTCTCTGTTCATGATGGCTCGAACAATGGGTCCCGACTTGGTGCCCACGTTCTTGGCCTTGGTATCAGGACGAGTAAGAGGCGCAATGTTGATGAAGAAGTAGCCACCGTTGTTGGTCCAAGATCGCTGAATCTCCAGAGGGTAGTATCCCTTTCGGTTCGCGAAAGGCTCGGTCTCAAACATAAGATCGTCGGTACCGGTGGGCAGAGATCGCAGAATCAGCTTGACCTGAGAAATGTCATCGCCTCCCCAGTAAGAGGGATCCCAGGTGACCCAGTAGATCTCTCCGGCAACCAGCTCGGTTCCGTTATGAGGAGAACAGAAGGGGTAACCAGGGAGCTTTTCATTGTCCTCGGGAAGTCGGTCTCCCCAGCATCCAAGAACAGGAGGAGTGTCGGTGGACTGAGGAAAGCCGGAGGGAGCAGTGGGAGAAGCAGAGATTGTCTCGTCAGGCTGGTCCTTCTCCTTCTTGATAGAAGGAGTGACTCGGTAAGGAATACCAGTGATATCCAGAGAGTTCCATGGGGTGGGGGTACCGTTGTGCTCAGACATGGGCTTGCCGGAAATGGTAACTCCATCAATAACTGTGGGGGTCACCCGCTTCTCATGTCCGTTGGGCATGGTTTGCACCCACACATCAGCTCCAAGAACAGCCTGGTCGGCTCGCTTCTCGATAGCAGTAGGAGGAGGAGTGATGAGAGGTTGAGGAGCAGCCAGAGCCACTGTTGCGAGGGCAAAAATATTGGAAAGCTTCATTTTTGGTCTGGTCAGAGAAAAGAGGCTTTTTACAGGGTCTACGAGCGGTATATATATATTAGCCTGCTGTGTTCTGGGGTGATCAAATTGATAAATCCATCAGATAATTTTAGCCTTCTTCTTGGCGTGTTGGGGACTAAATGTACAACAAGACTAGGTTCAGCCCATGTCCAAGACCACGGGAAAGACGGCTAACAGGTTCCAAGAGAAGATCAAATTGCGTGTTGCTCTTACTCGATGGGCCTATCTTTGCTTGTAAATAATTCTGATTGGTTGATTACCCCTAGAGGCAGCTTATTCCCATCAAATTCCGAGTTTGATCTTCCTTCAGATCAATCTGATAAGTGGGACAACATGAGATTGCTTGAGCCAAATGCACGCCGCGAGCTAATTTGAAATCTGCTAAAAGGGCGCCAAGATGTATGAAAGAGGCAGGAGGGGGCGCCCAATGGATGAGTGAAATGGAAGGAGCTGAATCGGTGCTAGTATTGTGCTCGTCAGTCAGTGTTATTAGAGGATTATGAGCAAACTCGGCACTCTATACGTCAGGCAAACCATGAACTCCTTCTCATACCAGTTATCTTGCAAGTGTACCAGCTGTCACTCTACACGCGGCACTGCTAAAATAGACTCTCTCGGTTGCAGAGCAAAAAGAAAAACGCATTGAGAGGCCGTAAAGGGATACATCTATGGATGGAGGTGAAACGGCGTATGGGCAGACGAAACGGACGAAATACCAAGCCATTGAGTCAATGGTGTGAGTCAGACGTCGGAAGTTTGAATCCCGCTATTTATCGTCACTTGAACGTCGGGTACGTCACTCGGGAAGATTCTCAATATGGCTGCATCGCAATCAGATAACTTTGGCTCTTTGTCTATATCCGCTGTGTTATTTAGGCGAAAAGGAAGGCCGGAAGCACGTGGATCGTGTGTTACGGTCGTCAACGAGAAGAGACTTCCAGTAAAAGTGTCGAAGCCGAATGTCTTACTGAACGGGCACTGGAAACAGCTGCGAAAACCTATGCCTGATTCGAAACCACCCACCCACGCCTGTAACAAACAAACAGTAAGCTGTACCGGCTTGAGGGGGTTTGCAGGACCCATATGTTTTCCATAAGGGCTCATTCCGCACATACAGTACATACCCCCACACCTAGTATTATCAGATGCTGCACCCGAGGAGCCGCAACTCACACATATTGGCGCACACTCATGTTATCTAATCCATCTCGCGTCTTTTCACGCTCTGGAGATCACTTTCCAGCCATTAACGTGAGTGTATTGAGTGCGTTCCAGCCCCACTCTTGGCAGAAATCTGGAAGGGGTTCTTGGCGTAAACAAGAAGGAAAGACGGTAGCATTGAAGAAGGTGGTAGTGAGATACCGAGGTAGTGGGTCACTAGGGACTTGAAAAAAGCCTCCGAATGATGTAGGAGCGCTTTGCAATTTCTATACGCCATCTTACGTTTAGCAGTTGATATAGTTTGAGGCTCAACGAAGAAAGATTCGCTGAAGGCAAAAAGACCGCTTGCTTTGGGTATCAATACCCGACGAGTCAGTTAGAGTGTGTGAGACAAGAGCAAAAGTGATGTGTGAGCCAATGAACTGTCGAAAGTCGTTGTGACAGTGACTGTTTGTCTCCCAACAATGAACTGGTGTATTCGAATGATTAGGAGCCGTCTCGCTGAATAGGGAGCTCAGCCGGCGAAATATTCCCATCCTGAGCTTCCGTTAACTGTACTATTTCGTTATCAACCCCTCAGAGCGGCTCTTGAGAGAGGCTGGTTGTAGCTCTCACAGAGTTCACTTTACCCCAGACGTGAGATGATCTCTCGGCAGGTGAGGCTATCTCGTTTTAAGACAATGCCATCTACAAGTAAACATCGGTGAAGTCGTGGGTGTCTACACCCGATATCAACCGATTTATTCCAGAGTTCTAGCAGAGGTCAAAGTCACGGTAACTGCTATCTTAGATGTCAAACCTCAGGGGCTCATTGAATCACTCAAGAACCCTCATTGTTCACCACAAGGGACGAGTAACACAGGATTACAAGTACTCGTATATACAAAAGGGCTTTGCATTGTATACAGGCTTGTATCCTGACAGCATCATAGAAATGTGCCCTGGTAAAGTCGTATAAAGGCCTTAATGTATGGGCTACTTGTACGAACGTACACGTGTCCGTGTCGTTATGTGACATGTCGTTACTGTGACAAGGGCGCCTGTGTTGCAGTCGACACCCGGGATAGAATAGCTTCAGTTTCCCGTGATCCACTTAGTCCCGCTCTGTCTACACAGATCTTTTGCAGCCACTCCTCCCTGGAGCCATGCTTCAATGCGAGTCGGTTGCACCTGCCACAAAGTTAGATCTGCAAATTTTGCATCATCGTATTGTGACGTCACAGTGAAATCACCCCTACTCGAAATATTCGTATCTCCCTACGTTTGACTGTTTGATCAATTATTACTGTATTAATCTCTTCTACACTTCTCTGTTTTCATCATACAAGGATATTTTGGGTGTCTACACAGACTTAACTTATCGGGTAGCCATGGCCTTGGTGACAACTCGCTTAAGAGCAAGCTCGGCCTTTCGGTAGTCGTCGGCAGAGGCGTCGTCAATCTCAAGGGCAGACATGGCGTCGGAGAGAGCAGTCTCGATCTTGTCCTTAGCGCCTCGCTTGAACTTGGAGTCAAGGTCGGTGATGGAGGCCTCAATGGTGGAGATGTAAGACTCGAGCTTCTGCTTGTTCTCGTGTCGCTTGGAGAAAGCCTCGTCCTGGGACTTGAACTTCTCGGCGTCGGAGATCATCTTCTCAATGTCCTCGGAAGACAGCTTTCCGACGGAGTTGGAGATGGTGATGTTGGCGGATCGGCCGGTGGACTTCTCAACGGCGGTGACCTTGAGGATACCGTTGGCGTCAACCTCGAAGATGGCCTCCAGAACGGGCTCGCCGGCCTTCATGGGGGGGATGTTCTTGAGGTCAAACTCACCGAGCAGGGTGTTCTCGGAGCAGTTGACTCGCTCTCCCTGGTAGACGGGGAACTGGACGGTGGTCTGGTGGTCACCGACGGTGGTGAAGGTTCGTCGCTTGAGGGTAGGGACGGTGGTGTTTCGGGGAACAACGGGGGCGAAGATGTTGCCCTCCATGGCGACACCCAGAGACAGGGGGACGACATCGAGCAGCAGCAGATCCTCAGTGTCCTCACCGACGGCCTGGCCGGTCAGGATGGCACCCTGGACAGCGGCACCGTAGGCAACAGCCTCATCGGGGTTGATGGACTTCTCAAGGGCCTTACCGTCAAAGAAGTCGGACAGCATCTTCTGGACCTTGGGGATTCGGGTAGAACCTCCGACCAGGACAACCTCGGTGACCTTGGACTTGTCAATCTTGGAGTCCTTGAGGACCTTCTCGACGGGCTCGAGAGTAGACTTGAAGAGGGTGGCGTTAATGTCCTCGAATCGAGCTCGGGTGATGTTGGCAGAGAAGTCCTCGCCCTCGAACAGAGAGTCGACCTCGACGGTGGTCTGGGTGACGGAAGACAGAGTTCGCTTGGCTCGCTCACAGGCAGATCGCAGTCGTCGCAGAGCTCGGGGGTCAGCGGAGATATCGTGACCAGTCTTTCGCTTGAACTCGGCCTTGAAGTGCTCGAGCAGGTTGGTGTCGAAATCCTGTCCACCAAGATGGGTGTCACCAGCGGTGGCCTTGACGGTGAAAACACCGCCCTGGATGGAGAGCAGAGACACATCGAAAGTTCCTCCTCCGAGATCGAAGATGAGAACGTGTCGCTCGGCCTCCTGCTTACCGGCACCAAGACCGTAGGCAATGGCGGCAGCGGTAGGCTCGTTGATGATTCGCAGAACGTTGAGACCGGCAATGGCACCAGCATCCTTGGTGGCCTGTCGCTGGGCGTCGTTGAAGTAGGCGGGGACGGTGACGACGGCCTTGTCGACGGCCTGGCCAAGCTTGGCCTCGGCAATCTCCTTCATCTTGGTCAGAACCATGGAGGAGATCTCCTGGGGAGAGAAGGTCTTCTTCTCGCCAAGGTAGTCAACCTCAATGAGAGGAGCACCGGCGTTGTCAACAACCTTGAAGGGCCAGGTCTGGATATCCTTCTGGACGGACTCGTCATCGAATCGTCGACCGATCAGTCGCTTGGCGTCGAAGACGGTGTTGACGGGGTTGAGGGCAGCCTGGTTCTTGGCAGCGTCTCCAATGAGTCGCTCCTCCTCAGTGAAGGCCACGAAAGAGGGGGTAACTCGGTTTCCCTGCTCGTTGGCAATGATCTCGACGGCAGAGTCGTAGGTGGCAACACACGAGTAGGTGGTTCCAAGATCGATACCGACAGCTCCAGCAAAAGTTCCTTCACTCATTTTGTTATACTTGAGGGTTTCAAGGTAAGGTGGTAGTGAAAAGAGGGAGAGTATCAAACTAAATATGAGCTCTTGCAGTGAAAAAATTTTCATCCCAATCGGGTAAGAGGCCAGGCCGGGTAACCATGCACGTGGAGTGGGGAGAAGATGGGGTTAACCGTTGAGCGGGAGCCAGATCAGGCGAGATGCCGCTGGAATTGAGGTTTAATTGGATCGATTCACTGGCTTAGATTTTTTGCCGCTCGTCAGACTATCGCGAGATCACTTTCTATCGTCTCCATCATCCTCTTACCAAGTCACATGATCGCTCTTCAACGTTATGCCTGCAGACCCAGGATTGAGTTTCCGAAAAAACTCTATTCTGTTTTTTTCCTCTCCACCGTCATCCATCCTTCTGCACCGAAGATGAGGCTGGTAGTAGGGTATAATGATCAATCATCTCATCTAGGCCGTTCTAGCTCTCTTACCAGTCTTTACGTCAGCTCTAGGATCCTGGAGTTCCGCTCGTTTTGCTCTTAGTTCCCTCGGATCCAAATCTTGCTACCCCATCTTACAGTGTAACAGCCAGTCTGTACCATGGTTAGACCCACATGCCTTGTACGAGATACAGGCAGCCCGAGTAGAGTCCGGGTAACAGAATATCAGAGTTGTAACAGCTCAATTGACACCGTCAGAGCTATGCGAACCCCGGAACTGGGTCACGTGGACCACCTGCATCACCACACCTCTTTTCCCTGTCTCTGGCGGCTTTGTAATTCAACCGCAATGGTCCCTTGCTACGGGTGAAAATTTACAAACCTTATTTGCGACACTCGGTGAAAAATTTCAGGCCTGCTGGATGTTGGACCTGAAAAATTTAAACTTTCAATGGGGTGCATGGTGATCTGTTTGGAAAGAACAACAGAAGCCGTATCGGCGGTTAAATGGCTACTATAGCGAAGAGAATTTTGTTGATGCGATAAGAGATGTCAGAGGTTTATGGTTGTTGTTTTATGGCCACTTTCAGCTGGTTCGAGGTCATAACCTCGGCTGTTCCCCGGGTCAACATTAGAGGTGCAAAATGGGGGTGACATCGGGTAGATATCGGAGACCATTAAGCGATGAGGCGTGGAACAGTGAAAGACCATTGTTTGAGAATATCAAGCACCAGTTTCATGCAACTCGAATTCGGAGGGTTCACAGCACAAGTAGAGCACGTGTGGCAATATTACAAAGGTTCAAACTTCCTAATATGTGTTAGGTAGGTATTTGACAGTGCAGTCCAGAAGTAGAAGAAGAACAAATGTAAAGAAGATTGGTATCAAAATGCTCCAAAAACTCTTCTGATTTCAATGGTAGCACTCTTATGTTTGTAGTGCTGATAGCACATTTTTTGTGGCACTTACTAATAGCCTGGAAAATTAAGGTTTCGAAGATCGTGAAGAGGAGGAAGTGATAAAACCACATGATTCTACGCGTTGGGTATGACAATAAAGCTGTAATCTTACAATAATCTCTTTTTTGAACCAATGTGCACATTTCGAAGTCACAGGCTATTTCCTGGTATTATTTTTGCTAAGGTTAGAGTCTGAAGATGTTATGAGATCGCCACAATCGGATGGAATGACGTATTTTGAACTTTAGCACCCACTACGACGCGTCTTTGACACCTCCAGTTGTTTGCCTTGGGTTGTATATGTGAATCATCTTCACTCATATTGCTACAAGTACTACACTTTACTCGCACAAAATATCATCAAAAGAGTGTCATATTAATCATTACATAAGTTAAAAGGCCTACCACTCGGAGCTGGGAGGGCCGAAGAAACCCTTCTCGGGAATCTCGAGTCGGGGAGGAATGCCGCTGCCGTCAACGCCAGCGTAGATGACGGAGTTGCCCCACCAGTCAATGTCCTTGGGGTGGTACTGGACAGCAAAGAAGATGATGATACCAGCCAGAGCGATACCAGTGACAATAGCAGCCTCCATGACGTAGGCGTACTTTCTCCACCAGGCCAGGTATCGGCTCTTGATGTATCCGTTGAAGAGCACGGCAAGGTACATGCCTCCGACCTGGTAGGTGAGGTTGTAAGGAGCCCAGCCGAGACATCCGACCACGAAGATGATGGGGTTGAAGTACAGAATCTTTCGTCGGTACTTGTCAATGGTCTTGGAGTGGTCGGGGAAGTACTTGATGAGAATCTGGGGGAGAATGACCTGAACAAACCAGAAGAAGACTCCTGCAAGAGCTCCAAACAGGAACATCCACTTCATGACGGGGTACTTGTCGAACATCTTCTTGGGACCAATAACACCCCAGGCGACAGAGGCAGTGAAGAAGGTGGTCTCTCCAGGGCAGGTGAACTTCTGCTTGTTGTCAGCATCACAGATACCATCGAGGTTAAGCTGGAACTGGATGACACCAAGACACACGAGACCGTTGACAAGAGTGGCCCACAGCTGCAGCCAGAAAATGGATCGAGGAGGCAGATGGGCGTAGTGGGTCAGCTTCTGGTCGGTGGTATAGTTCTGAGCCTGAGAAGCAATGGTCACGGAGAGAGCCTTGATCAGGTTGAGAGCCATGAATCGGCCAGGCAGAGCGTAACCGATAATGAGCTCGGAGATGACGTTAAGCGAGAGAGAAGAGGCGGTGTAGGCAGCAAAGACGGTGAAGGGGATGATGAAGACAAACACAAGTCCAAGCACAAACACCAGGGTCCACACGGGAGTATCGACGGGCCAGGCCTTGACAAGAACGATAGACAGAGCGAACATGATGACCATGACCATGTAGAACCACCAGTCAGGAACCTCCGGGTAGTTCTTCATGTATCGAGAGAAGGGATCTTCTCGTCCGTGGTAGGAGGATCGGTGAACGTATCGAAGAGCCTTTCCAGTATCCTTAAGAGCGTCCCACATGGCTCTCCAGTCCATCAGACAGGTGTAGACAAAAGAGAGAGGGTAGACAGCAAAGAAAGCCGAGTACAGCATGAGGTTACCGGCAGAGTAGTAAGGAGTGGAGTAGTCGTGGTACTTCTTGTCGTCAAATCGGTAGTTGGTGAGAATTCGAGACACGTTGTACTTCTTGCCCATGTTGTCAAACAATCGGTTGGAGTTGATGGGGATGTATCCAGTCCAAGAGTTGTTGGTGTAGTAAAGAGCGAGAATGACCAGACCAGAGAAGAAAGTACCAGCGAAACCAATAGCAGACACGTAGAGAGGAAGGGTGATAGGAGCCAGCGAAGCAGTGGCCTGGTTCCAGTCAAAGGTGGGGATGGGGTTGAAGCCGAGTCCACCGACAGAGCCAGTAACAATGGCCAGATCGGCGTTCTCGGGGGCAATCCAGGTCATCCAGTTGAAGGTCTGCAGGAAGTTCATGAGGTAGTTGGGGACCCAGAAGTAAACGAAAGAGCCCACAAAGACAATCATGAAGAAGGCGTATCGGGAAATGAGCCAGCCATTAATGTTCTCCTTTCGGTTGGGAGCAAGGAGAGCCTTGTTGACAGCCAAGGTGGGGAGCAGAGAGGGCCACATGGCCTTGACAGGGTAGACAGCCACTCGCTTGAGGATACCAGCAAGACCGAAACCCATCATCTGGGTCACCAGCATGAAGACAAACTGGTAGCCAAAGTTGGCAGCCCAGCTCTGGTTGTAGTACTGAGGAAGGTACTGGACGATAATGTTGGAGGTGATGTAAGGGGTACCGGAAGCACAAGAAACCATGATGGTGGTGAGAAGCTGTTCCTTCTGACTCCATCGACCAGGGTTAAGAGAGTATCGCTTGCCTCGGAACTGGAAGCCCCAATCAGGAAGAGCGTACTGAAGAGCCTTACCGCAGGGGTACAGCAACAGCTGGATGACACCAGCACCAAGAGAAATGGCAGGCATACGCACACTGAAGAACTGGTTGACAAAGGCAGCAATGGCAACCCACACGGTTCCGAGAACCCAAACTCGCCAGGTCTCGGTGGTGCAGTCTTCATCATTGTAAGGGTCGGTAACAGCTCGAACCTCGGGGTAGGGACTCCACCAGTTGAAGACGGTTCCCCAGTATCTCATCATGAGAATGTCTTCAGGATCGGCCTTGTCAAAGTCGTCCTTGCCGTCAAACTCCCTGATCAGTTCTCGGACCTCGTTTCTGTACTCGTCACGGAAGTTATTGTCATGGTCATGGTAAGCAAAGTTGGTCTTGACAATCTTGATCGCGTCCTCAAGAGTGGTCTCCTCCAGCTTTTCAGCCATAAAGTGAACCTCCAGAGGGTATGTGCCGTCATTCTCGGAAGGAGGAATCTCCAGCTGGAGAGCGACGAAGTCGAGAAGAGAGGTCTCAACCTCAGCGACCTGGGTATCAACCAGGCCATCCTTGTCCATGGAAGAGACCTTCTCCGAAGAGAAAACCTCAGTGTGTTTGCTCATTGTGTGTAAAATGATTAGATGCCAAAATCTGGAGAGCTGTCTAGCACTTATATAGCCCGTGGTTTACCAGAAATACGAGATAAAACCATATAGACTCCAACTATAGGAACGCCGTGCAGCCTTATCAAAGCGGGGTTATCTCGCGATGTATAGAAGGGTACTATTACTTGGGAAGAGGCGAAAGAGATACTTGACGAACCTCTGCTTTTCACCAGTAGGTATCTATCTCACCGTGACCACAGTAAGCCAAGAATCAACACGAGATCCACTCGATCAAGAGTATTGGCAGCATCTTGTCACACCTTGGTACTGCCCACACGGCGCTAAAATCACAGTAGGGGCTCGTTACCAAAGCCACAGCTTCACAAAAGCCGGTCTACCACACGGCACCAAGAGTTTGCCAAGCATCCAGCACTTGTCTGACACAAGGTGATAAGCTCTCCGGGTGCTGCACCCAAGCTCTGGGGCTAAAGTGACGATGGTGTAACAGACACGCACCCTCCATTCTTTAAGGTGATGCTACAAAATACACATTGCATTGGGTTTTCGCCCAAACACCTAGCTGGAGCTGATGTCACTGCTCTCACCAACCCCGTACTAGCTCTCGACTCGTCCGAGACCCGGAATCAGTAGATCAAACGGCACTAGCTAGTGTCACCAGAGTCTTGGCGTCATATCTTTGTCTTGGCATCATGCAGTAGCGGGCTCCTGGTGGGATTTTGCAAACAAGCCCTTTGATAGGGCTCACATCAGTTAAAGTACGGTTTGAGTTTCACGGCTGGCCGGCATCTCAGGAGCAACGTGGAAATTGTGCATATTCAGTAGATGGTGAAGCCAAGCAACTAGAGACCCGATGACACACAAAATCAACACTATAGTCTTATCGTTGGCAGGTTGTGTCTTTCATTTTCACGCTACGTGCCTCGGCATCGCTGTCTAGCCTGTCAGATGTTTTCGAGTGACTTGCACGGCTCGAACTTAAAAACAAGGTTGTTCTACAAACGCGACCGGCCTCTCTCCCTTATCACGACATTTGGCACTCTCCTTGGCAGCCTTTCAAACCGTCATTCTCGGTGGTCTTGGTATGCCAGAAAGTGCTTATTTTGGCTTGTATAATTTCGTCTGTCTCAGTAGCGATTCGGCATGAGTTTTTCACACGACTGCTTGTGGCTGCTTGGCAAATATTTCAAACCTCGTTACATGCCGACGCACGGCACAATACCCCACACCATGTAGGAGCTCAGACGAGCTTTGTCTTATCGAGCCAGTAACACTGAGACGCTTTGTGACTCATGGCGCTAGCGATATCGCTCTATAGCCTGTGCTAGCGTCGTGCTATTATCCCGGCTATTATAACTCGACTGTTTTACGTCACATGGACTGGTAAGACACGTCAAAGGTATAAAGAGAAGTTGGAAGGTTGCTTGAGGAGGAAGATAAGACGGACTGAAGAGAGCAGAGCTTGCTTTTTCTTCGTGAAACCATCTTTTCAGCCACATTTTGCCTCGGTATAGACCTACGAGATTATGCATAACAATAAGCATATTATTATGAAATGATCATTACTCGGGGGCTGTCCCTATTGTCGATGACGGTTTAATTCCGGAGACTTTTAGGCTGGTCAAAGATGTCACTCATTGTCGCAATTACGACGAGAGATGGTGTAGGGTCCATCAAGCGAGCTCGCTGCAGTGGATGCAAGCCGCGGAAACGAACCTGCTCGAAAACAGCCATCTGAGGGGAACATATCGATTGACTAGTCTGACGCCGCACGGGTCTAAGGACTCTAGACAAGCTAATCAAGCCATTAGCCTTGTGCTTGTGGGCTATCCATCTGATCGGAGCCTTACGGAGAACAAGGGCGGGGTGGGCTATCGAAACGCTACAAGTAGAGAGACGGTAAGAGGCTCTAAGGAGGGAACCAACGATGATATGAGCTGGGATACTACAGCAGTTCTACTATATTTGTCAGCTGAATAATATGGTGTATTACTTTTATGGTATCTCGACTTGTTTCTTTTTCGACGATGACGCAGACTTAACAATGACCAATGGTTCAACTTCTTCCTGTAGCGAGGGTTGAGAGAGTAAAGAAAAGGTTCGTTTGAATGTAGTCACGGGTGAATAAAAGGGATCTTCAGTGATAGACGCAGAACTGGTGCCACTGGACACCGACAAATCTTCAGTCTCATTGGAGCATTCCGTGTCAATGCTGCGAATACTACCTGTGTTGAAACAGAGACGGGCCTTTTGCTGGTACTTTTCGCACTCTGCAAGAGCATTGGATACCTCAGAGAGAATGGCTTCCATACTGTTTTGGTCATTGTGTACTGAAAAGGGTGGGCTCAGGTAGTTCATCTGCTTATTGCTGGAGGTATCTCGTGAGTTGGGGTCGTCAGGGCGAGTGGGGGTATCATCTTTCGTCGTTGACTGGGTATTTCGTTGCATGCTACAAGTAGCTTGTAAGGGTATCAATCTTGGGGTATCCTGAGACATTGCAATGTGTCTGTGTCTCAATACTGGCGCACACATCTCCACCCCACTTTATTAAGATAGGTCAGCTGATTGTGCGTTGCGTATGCAACTTGCTGCACTGTCTCAGAAAATGGACTCTAATTGAATTTACAAGTACAAGGCTACGAGAGAAATGGACTGAAGCATTCAATTTTCACGTCGTCATCCAACCGCTCGCCTCGTTCTCGCCTCACCATACATATGAACGTCCATGACTGTGAACCCCCACTCAAATCCAATTGTGGGGGTCACCAAAGTTTATAGGGGATGTGGGGAAGCGTCTTATAGGTGCATGCTATATAGAAAAGTATCTGTTTTCATGGGCTGGCTCATTCCCTCGCCCACATTTTTGACATTGCGGAGTACGTGAATTCCACTGATCGTAGTGAGTGGGGAAATGGGCGGCTATGTTTGGCCAAACTGGGCAGAGCTTTGGCGAATCACATGCGGCCTCTAATATCACAGCAGGTAATGATACTCTGGAGCTTGTCAAGCTCCCACAAGATCTTCAGATTCATCGTCTACTGGACTTCTTCTGAGCGTCATTGTGTTGATGTGATCTGGTAGTGTTCGAATGATGTATTACACCAACTCGCATGCCTCGAATGCCCCTGTGGGCTTGATGTAAGCAACCAGCAATGTAATGTGATCTCACTGACACCTTGACACGTCTTCACGAGTCACTGGACCGACGACACTCTCTGATTACAGATGGAAGTGGAACTAAATATTGCTGGATTCACTGCTGCCATTACAGACTTCCTGCGTGTACTTGTAGCTACTGGTTCCAGTGATCAATCTAAACACCGGCCACTTGCATACCTTTTTCGCTGGCATAGTAGTCACAATAAAAAGTAATCAACTGGTGATGGTAGTACGAGTAGTCCAATAAGGCGCAAGCGTCTTCATTCATTACATCATCAATAATATCATAACGGCGGTCCCTCCAGCTTGCGCTGATACTGACTTTCAAGTTTGCGAAGATCCACGGGGTAAAACGGTCCCCATGGATCATACCTGCACCAAACTCTTGCGCGGATACCGACCCTCAAGTTTGTACAAAGATCCATGGACAACACAGACTCCCAAGCAACAAATGTGTTCGCTTATGAGAAGAACTAAGCAGCAAACAGCTTGACGGAAAACAATGACCCGGTGGCCATCTGACGGAACTTGGGCGAAAACTCCAAGCAACACGGAGGCCACTTGAACGGAACGTCCAAAGACGACGGAGAGCCAACTATTAACCCGGTGACTGACAACACCGATCAACCGGACACGTCGAAGTTCACTCGGGAATCGAGGTCCACCACCAAATATGTTCTATTAACCGAAACACAAAAGGGCATTTCAATATCGGAAACGACTTACAAGTACGACATCGTGCGTTCTCAAGACTGACGGAAAACTATCCAGAACGCCATCTCAATATCGGAACAAATCACAACATCAAAGACGTCTCCGGATCGAAGTGTTACGACATAATCGTTCCAAATCGAACGAATCCCGAACACAAAGTCATTCAATCAGAGCCGATGCTTCACAAAAGCTAAGTCACTCACCAAATAAGCTGATAATCACAGCAATCATCTTGATCAACACATTTCCTTTCGAGGATCTTGGTGTTGAAGTCGTTACCAAGTAATGTTCGCTGGGTGAAGTGGCTTTGTGGCTTTGTGTTCCTCTTCTCCCAACACCATCTTAACATAACCCTAACCCAAATGGGTCATATCCAAAGTGTGTCTTCCAGGACACATAATTATACCACACGCAACAGTGCCATGTTTTCCGGCATATTCGTGAATATTTTATCATGACTAGAACTCAGACATTACAACATGAACCACTTCAAGAATAGTAACAAACAATAGTAAGAGGGGCCAGTAGAGGCTGAGTAATCATTAGCTCTCGGCTATAGTTTAACTCGCTTAAGGTTGCATATTTTGGGATTTTTCCCCGCTGACTACAAAAATGGCCAAGCAGACATGCAACCATAGATGCGCCTGTCGTGACGATGATGTGGCTAATTTACGCTGCGGCATTATAGACAATGACTGGCAGAGAGTCTTACGAACGCATCCTGCGAAACCACAGAAAACTTGCAAAAACTGGGTTATTTTTGCTCACTAATACATTTCGTTGCCAGTTACCGTGGCAACGGCAGCTGCTTGTAGACGTACGTTGTGCATGAAAATTTCAGCACTTACAGCAGAGCAAAAGAAACCGCCCATGGTGTGTAAGTATTGCAAGAGTATCCTCCCACTCTCTTGAACAGTTCTTCGAATAATGCTGTTGATTTTCTGAGCATTCTCTCGTTTTTTGTCCTTAAAACGGACATACTGGGAGATTTAGTGAGGAAACAGCTATCAAAAACGTCCTATCCGAATTGAAAACTACTCTATTGAAGAGCTAGGCTTTTCTGCGTCTTTGAGGGTATCTCTTGTGATGAGCTACTTTTTTATCTGAATTTATATTGAATTTATCTTCATTTGATTCTCATAAATCCCGTTTAAAGTTTCTCTCAGGAGTCAACTTCTGTTTCTGGGATTCAAAATCTGGGGGCGCTTCTTTCTGCAAAATAAGGTTCATACTAACACATGCCAGATGAAATGAGTATAGTGATCACCATTCGGTCATATAGCTGACGTCACTGACACCCGCCAGCATTCATATTCGCCCCTTGCAACCATGCGACTCCCCACAGAGATTCTCGCGCAAATATGTGCGTCCTTGGATCTGGAGTCGCTTCTACAGCTCAGTTACACAAACCAAAGACTACGCCAGGTAGCTTCAAGTTTATTTCAGCAGCAAATACAGAGGAGCTGGCCATGGATCACAGAAAGCTCCGACTGGTACAAAGAAGGTGTCAGAATCGTGCTTGAAAGGCGTACCTTACGTCAGGAGAGTCCCGCGAGCGAAGAGCTTTCTGTTGTCCAGGTCCCAAGGCATCTTATACATGTTAATGAACCTGTCCCGGAAGAAGCTGTTCTTTTGGGACCCGAAACCAAGTATATGGACGATGACCACGACCTGTACTTTCGTACCTCCTCGGTGACTCGCATCAACGCTCGCAATATGGCAGACCCTCTGTCTTATCACGACCCTCTGTGTATGGATGTGGCCGACTTTCTACAGTTAACAGGCACCAAAAACGCCCACGGAAAGACGATAATGACACACACGTTCATGGGGAGATACTGGATTTTTGCATACGATGAGGGAGAAGGGTTGTCGGAGCCACCAAAACTGGCTGCTTTTGATAACTGGATCTATTGCTATTTTCAGACCCATGGCGTTGAAGGTGACTATACTGTCATCAAGCACCATTGCATTACTGATGGAGTCAAGGACGAGCCAGATTACCTGGTCTACTTGCCCAGGTCGGAGTACGGCCTTAATTACGACCTGGATTTCTTCTTTTCCAGAGAAAACGTGTTTGTTATTGATAAGCTGGCGGTTTTTATTGAAGAGGACGACTATAAGCCCATTTACTTCAGGCTTCTAGATATGGAGACAGGTGCTACGTTGCCTCTTTGTCGTGTCGACAAATCTGATGCCCTTGACCAGGAATACGACGCGTTTGTGGACTTCCTTAGATACCTGTGGCTGGAAGGACCGTTCTTTCACATCTATTCGGGTATGGACGAAATGATCATTGTGGTGGATGTGCTTGAAGGGTGGGTCAAATACTCATTTTTGACCACAGAAATTGCTCATGAGTCGTATCTGAGTAGATTGACTCATGGTCTGCTATGGCTGTACGATAATCTTGTGGTTGATGTCAAAGGGCATACCATTCATTATATGCCAGACAACAGCAGATGTAATGCCGCAGGGCTGTTTGAGGGACAGGTTCATTGGTGGAAGTTTCCTAAAGCTGAAAATCTTGTGAAGGGAAAGGAATTGGAGATAGGAGAGAGTGTATCTGTTCTCTAAGGAGCAGAAGAGATGAGGGTGATTGTGTACCAACAGAGGCTACGAGCCTGTATTTATAGCTAATTTATTGCATTAATTGCATTTAATGCATTGGTTTTTGTCAAGGAAGATGGTGCAAGGACGTGGCTTAGGCCAACGGTGAGCTAGAATGTTTCAAATAAAACCCGCATATTCCAGCCATCATGGGCATCTACTTGTAACAGTATTCATCCTGATATTCGGTCTCATACCCGGATCTGTGGTTGCTTACTAATTCACACTATTGAGTCTAAGAGGGAAACTCCAGGAAAAATGGCAAAAATTGAGGGAGTAGAACATTGAAAGCAGAAGACAGTCTTTAAATGCTCAGGTACACTCTCATTCTCTCTGTTCACTTCCCTACAAGTAGTCCCTCTATCCGCACTTCTATGCTGCACCCCATAAGACATACACATGGCCTGCAAGAATACGCACCAAAAAAGGAGTCTGAGCTCATGTGCTCACAAGAGCAAAAAGAACGACCGCGGAGAGGGTCGAACTCTCGATCTTACGATTTCAGATCACACTGGTATGTTCTCTAACAGTCGTACGCCTTAACCAACTTGGCCACGCAGTCTTGGGTGTTTGCTGGGGGACGAGTGGGAGTATAAGAGGCGGAAAAAGGAGCTCGGAAGTTTTTCTGTTGATATTAGATAGCTGGAGAGCTCATGGGAGTACTTGATGGTAGTTACGTTGTTGATAATTGGTAGTAGAAGCACTCAGTGTCATTTTTTGGCTAGTGGCTCTTTAAAGATCAGATTTCGATATTGTACGAAGACAGATTTATAATCAGTATAAATGAGACATAGATACAGTAGCTAGAACATCTGGTATGCTCATCTTTTGTGAATTCATCAAGTCCATCTTGTACTTCTCAAGTACAGTAGTTGCGAGAAGTTCCATCAGTCGAATGGGCATGAAGTGCAAGTAGCCAGAAACGACAAATGAAGCAGCAATATCAAGTAACAAGAGTAAAATGTCACTAATGTGCTGAGGCATAATCTTTCTAAGACTTTATAGGTACATTAGTGAAGTCAACTTGTCCATATTATAGTTTCAACCGTCTTCCTGTCACAATCAACGAGTTTCGAGAAATCTAGAACTCAATAAGAGAGGTGAAAGTACGGGGAGTTAGAAAACAAGCTGGAAAGACGCGTATGTTAATGATAAGCTGCTCATAACCTTTTCCCTTGTTAAATTTCGCCCAACTTGGACTGTATCAGAAAGCACAATTTCGAGAATGTTATCCACTGTAAAATGCCTACAACTGTCAACAAGTACGTAAGAAGTTCAAAAGATGATATAATTTTAAGTACAGTATAGACCAGCTAAGGTCTCACCTCGATATCAGTCGAAAATTCCTTTTGTGATTTTTTCCACTTTTGTGAAAATTAAGTCGCGTGTCAAAACCTAGCGAATCGAAGCAAAAGAGGAGTGAAAAATACGAAAACATACAAAGAATACATCAAAGATAAGCCTGATGTGCTCAAATACCTGTTTTGGAGAGTGATTACATAATCTATTCTCATATTCAATGCAACTTCTTCAGCTGGAACGACACATCAGATCCGATATAGTGTAGGGGCTATCACATCACGCTCTCATGTTTGAGAACCGTGGAGACCGGGGTTCGATTCCCCGTATCGGAGTGAGTAGCTACAGCAGCTGCGATATTTTTTTTCTTTGGTATTTTGGTGCAGTTCTACTTTTTGGTGGGTGATGGCGCTTTAGCAGTTAGAAGGATAACTTGCACTGCATACGTAGAAACTACTTGTAACAGTCTTATGTAGATGACATGAATATGTAAAATGAGAGGCATATATGTATATTTCCACTCTCTAATTTCTTCCAATACTCTCAATATTCCAGAAGATCAACGCAATGACGAGGGGTGGGGTGATGAACAACTGCGAAAGTTTGCTGAGAATTATAGAAATCCAATGAGCAACAACGGAGGATAGCTGCCTTGACATCGCAGCACTTCTGGTTAAAACAAGTGTCTGTCACATCTAGACCTGAGCCCTGAGGGTAGCAGTCCTTTCTACACTCCGTGCGCCATAGAGTTGGGCGGGTATGCAGGGTCGATGAGATGAGA
Source organism: Yarrowia sp. JCM 30695 (assembly GCA_001602355.1). Classification (NCBI taxonomy): domain Eukaryota; kingdom Fungi; phylum Ascomycota; class Dipodascomycetes; order Dipodascales; genus Yarrowia; species Yarrowia sp. JCM 30695. The sequence continues at coordinate 48,999 of BCLX01000004.1, forward strand.
AGTGTCTCGGTTTGGAGAGGGAAACCGCTTGTAAAGTAGTGGAAGAGTGAGGCTTAGCTTTTAGAATATGGTCACATTTCTCCATTTTCTGGAAAGTTTGCTTCTTGCGATTTCGTGTTTTTGATCTTGACATGCAACGGGTTTGGACACTATAATGGTCAGTAGAAGAATCACGAGCAAAAGGGATGCAGTAATTTGAAAAAAAAAAAACATTCACAACCGAAAGGGATCTCCATCCAAGTATTAATGGTTTTCTCATCAAAAAAAGGGATTTTTGAAAGCAAAAAGAAATGGTCCCTAGCAGGATCGAACTGCTGATCTTCGCGTTGCAAAGAGGCTAATTTCTTATTAGCACGACGCCTTAACCAACTGGGCCAAGGGACCGGGAATTAAAATTCTTGAAAATTTAGTCGCCGGCCACAGGGGCGTGATTAGTCAGCCGCCCGATTTTTGAGACGAATTTGCGGCCCAATGGAGCATGATAAATGTCAGAGTTAGTGGAAGTTAAGTAGAAAGAGATCCATTAAAACACCTGCTTTTGTTTTTAAGCAGAAATAACTGAGATTGGGCTTTCTGTAGAGCTTTCTGTTTTCGTGCTATGTGACGTGGATAAACTAGGGAGTTTCAGCGGAGAAATTAACTGCAAATTAGGGGGCAATGGTGCCGTCATATTAATTGGTAGATGATTCAGTTATAAAACAGTCTATTGTTATTTTGAGCGGTATATCTGTCTTGTTGACCTAGTTCTTGTGTATGGGTATACATTCAGGTTTGGTATTTTCTGTACCACATCGCAAAGAAACACAGCTATAACGCGAAGTACTTTGGAAAACTATTCAAGGACATAAATTACTTGCTTCTGAAGCTCTTATATAAATGCACCTCATGATTACATCAACTTGAAGCACCCCCTTTTTCAACTCGCTTTAGCTGCTTTATGATTGAGCCAGAACAACGAAAAGAAAGGAACTAGAGTATAACCAATGATTTGTTCATCAATGGGAAGTATAACATCTTATATCTCACTTCATGAGATTACTTCTGATGGCCACACCCGCTTCTTTACTTTATACCGATTGACGTTGGCTACTTGAAACCATATCGAACGTCAACTGGAAGGCTACAGAGTGTCTTATCACAGATGTCGTATTTGCCGACTCAGGAAAACGTGATATAGATTTTATTGGCTAGAGGTTCCGAAGAGATCTGCTCCTGATTGTTGTTTTTCCCCATTCCAAATAATGATCACTTCCTGGTAGCTTGGCCACAAACGGTAACAAAACAAAGAAGGACTCTGGATGTACATTACACTGTATGTCGATAGCGGTGATCCGTCTCAATCACTTGTTCTTTATGACCTCATAAATATCGTTCCAAGGCTCTTTCTCTGCACCAACAGTTATCACGTAATACCAACGATCGTATATTCAACATCTTTAGCACACAACCGTCACAATTTTTATCCCCTACACAATCCACCACGTCTATTATATACATTAATTAACTATACATTCTTGTCCTACTCCAGGGTGCCCTGCTTGACCTCGAGCTCTGTGGGGTTGTAGATCTTATCGCTGACTCCCCAGATCTGCGCAATGTTGTCTTCAGACACAGATCCCAGACACCACTCCATTTCCGGATTGTAGGCAAACGCAGAAACAGGCGCCGTGTGTCCTCCATGCATGAAATACAGCTCCGGAGAGGCGTCTTCGGCGTCGTCCTGCGACTGTTCACATCCAATGGTGTTCATGTTCCAGATGATCACTCGTCGGTCCTGTCCTCCAGTAGCCAGGTACTGCGCATGGAAGGGATCAAACTGGATACCTGTGACTGCTCCATTGTGGCCAGACAGCGAATGCAGTCGGTAGCCGGTGTTTCGGATATCGTAGAGGTTGACAGTGGACTCAGACGAGCCTGCGGCAAACAGGTACTCTGAATGGGGAGAAAACGCCACACAGTTGTAAGGAGTGGGTTTATCACCCGAAGGAGGACGGGTGAGGGTCGCACCTGCAGATTCGGGAGCCCGAGTGTCATACAGAGCGATGAATCCTTCCTCCAGAGCAGCTCCAATGATGTAGGGAAAAGTCTTATGGCACTGGACATCGTTGACAGAAGAAGTGGTCACCTTCCAGGTGGATTTTTGCGAGTCAATGTTCCACAAAACCACTTTTCCGTCTTCTCCACCAGACACAAGACCCTCAGGAGACCCAGCTCCACCTCGTGCCACAGACCAATCGAGTCCAAAGGCGTTTGTGTCATGTTCCTTGAGAGTGATGGGTGTCTCGTCCACAGAACCGGAGATTGAACGCACAAAAATGGTTCCCTCGCCGTTGATCGATGCCATCAAGTCACCACAACTCTTGATCTTGTTGGGCTCTCCCTCGTGTTTCCATTCCTTCACAGTCTTGAATCTCAGATCGGCAGGTCGGCCATTGGCTCCGATTTTGCCCAAATCAGCGAGATCCAACGGAATCGAACTCTCCATCATGACGATTTTTTCATTTTCCTCCTTGTCCTGCGAAAACGTACCAGCTAGAGCCTGATGAACACCCATTCCGGTGGCTTCATTTTCGCTGTATCCACACCAATCAAACGTGAGAGAGGGCCACGTCATGGTCGTTTCGGACACAAAAGAGTACATAAGCGGACAGTTCTTCTTCCATGTCTCGTACTCTGCTCCAATATCGGGAGTCTCGTTTTCGGGCGAAGTCATAGTGAGTGGTGCTTAAGGTGGAGATCGAACGCGCAGCAATTAATGAAGTTGACGCGTTTAAGGTTTTGAGGCGTGAGTGGGCTCGAGGTTCGACTTTGGAGTGTGCAGAAGAGAAAAAAGTTGCAGTTTACATGGGACGTACATCAATGTGATCACATATTTTTGGACACTCGATTAATGTCTTCACTTTGCTACTATCTTCTCTATTGCTCAAGTTTTGAGGGTTTCATTGGACACCCCAAGCTTGGTATAATTATCCCAATTGGGAGTATTACTAAGCTTACAAGAACTAACTAAAGTGAACTGGAATGATGAGTATGTTTGTTGAGAGTATTTGAAATCTCAAGGAGGGTGATCTATGACTACGGAAAAGGATTCAAGTGAAATTATTACCGGAGTCTACTCTTCAGAGTCAACCTTTTTAGCTCCATGGACTGAATTTGTTTTTGTCGGTTCTTTTGAGGGAGCAGTATGTACCCATGACTATTGTTACGCTTATGAGACCCAGTGTATCATCAGAGAAATGAAAACGATCTGAACCTGACGAGCCCAGAAGTATTACCTAAGGTAAAAATTGAAGGGATTTCAAGTCTCATAGCTTTTAACCCCCGGGAACACCTTATGAAACAGGACTTATAGGTAGCCTTTCACCATCATGATCATTTATCAGTTCCAAAATCATGACTACTGTACAGAACAGAGGTCACAACAAAACACTGGAAGTGGATACCCACATGAGAAGTTCACAAATCCATTGTATACAGTCGGAATATACCCACAGACGCTCTAAATTAGCTTTTAGGCACCTTTTTTTTTTAATTCTAAGGGCATTTTTAATTCTAAGGGCATTTTTAATTCTAAGGGCATTTTTTAATTCTAAGGGCATTTTTAATTCTAAGGGCATTTTTTAATTCTAAGGGCATTTTTTTTTTAATTCTAAGGGCAATTTTTTCGCGCGATTACATAAGCAGAATTCGTCGGTCAAGAAACCTCGTCTCTTTCTGCTTAATAAGCGCCGATGGTTTAGTCATGAATTAAAAAAAAAAAAAAAAAAAGTGGTAAAATCCATCGTTGCCATCGATGGGCCCCCGGTTCGATTCCGGGTCGGCGCAGACCGGTTACGGCCATATCCTGGTGAAAATACGGCTTCCCGTTCGATCAGCCATAGTCAAGCACCAGAGAGCCCAGTTAGTATTGTAGTGGGAGACCATACGAGAATCCTGGGTGCTGTAATCTTTTGCACCTCAAACGAAGAGCAGAGGCGCCATAGCTTTTTGTAAGCGGTTTGTGGTCCAGTATTTCCTATATTCCGCTGCTGTGTTGTGTTGTGTTGTGCTCTGCTGTGTCTTTCAGGCTCCTTGAAGATCACGGTTGTAGATTTTGAGATTCGAACAAAAGGAAGGTGAAGCTGAACTTTCAGGAAATGCTTCCGTAACGGAGAGATGTCCCTCCGTGTTACATTCCTTTGCAACTTTCGTTCTGCAAAGAGTGTGTACACTTCCCGGTATCTTCACTTAACAATGCATCCTCGCTTACATAAGTGACCAACTTACACAAAGCCGCAAGACTTGACCAGACGGAAGAACCTGATGCCTTCATGAATATCAACAGTTGTATAAAAACTTTCACTCCCTATCATCTCAATCATATAAATATAATATTACACTAAAGAATATCCTCCACTGAGCCCAGCTCTAACCATTAGTACTCCAGATCTTTCATCACACATGAAGGCAGTTATTGTGTGAACGCCTCTTTCTATTTCATCGTGCTTGCACTCAAGATTAGACACCCACTCGATAAACTCGCTGTCTCTGCATTCTAAACTGAATCACCTCGGATCTCTCGAGAGCATGCAGAGTTCGGTCCAGAGCCTCCTGACTGTGGTTTCTTGTGTTGACAAACTCGGTCACCAGTCTCGAGTAACTCGTCGACCAACCCATGGGCAGACGTCTTCTCAACTCCTGGTCAATCTGAGACACCTCCTCCATGATCGTATCCTTTCCAGATGTGCCCTGGGTGACAGCATCCATGGTAGACGCACTAAACAGTCTGATGGCCTCTTCGACGTGAGCAGCAGAAGCCACAGGCTGAAGTTCAAGCTTAGCCAGAGCTTCTGTGATTCGAACAATGGCTTCCAGCTGTCGCACGGTGATGGGAATCGACGACTTCTTGCCCATCTGACGCTCAGCAGCAGCCACCTGTCTTCGCAGCTCGACAAAGTGACCAGACAGACGCTCAGAGGCCTCATCGGAAAGAACTGGAGCCACCTTTTGTCGACAGTACGAAATGTACCGTTTCAGCATATCCAGGGGGATTTCTCCCTCGTCTTCTGTCTTGTTTCCGGTCTCGTGGATCGCCATCACGTGCTTGGCGATAGTAGCATCTCGAGAAGCATTGTGGTCGTCCTTGATGAGGAAAATCATGTCGAAACGAGACAGAATCGTGGTCTGGAAGTCAATGTTCTCTCCAGGCGACTTCATGTCGTCGTATCGGCCGAAAATGGGGTTTGCAGCTGCCAAGACCGCCGTTCGCGAGTTGAGAACAGTCGTGATTCCAGCCTTGGCAATAGAGATGGTCTGCTGCTCCATAGCCTCATGGATAGCCACTCGATCGTCGTCTCGCATCTTATCAAACTCATCGATACACACCACACCTCCATCAGCCAGAACCATGGCTCCTCCTTCCAGGTAGAACTCTCGAGAGCCCGATTCTCGCTGCACAGAGGCAGTCAGACCAGCAGCCGAAGAACCCTTACCAGAAGTGTAGATGGCGATAGGAGAGACTTTCTCGACAAACTTGAGGAGCTGCGACTTGGCTGTTCCGGGGTCACCAAGCAGCAGAACGTTGATATCTCCTCGAAGTCGCATTCCATCGGGAAGTAGCTTTTTGGAACCTCCAACTAGAAGACAAGCAATGGCCTTTTTGACGTCGGTGTTGCCGTAAATCGAGGGAGCGATCGAGCCCGTGAGCTTCTCGTACAGATCGGGCTCTTTGGACAGCGTGATCATCTGCTGCTCTTCGGCTTCAGAGAAGATGATCTCTCGAGAAGGGTTGAGACCATCGGCAACAGGAGCGTTGTTTGAATCCAGACCTGTCATACCCACGAGACGAATGTAGGGACTCTTAATGGCCACAGCGCCCTTCACGCCGGCCTTGTTGTTGCTTTTGCCCTTTTGAGCAGAGTAAATGGCATAGACTCCAATGGCCATGATTCGTGTTCCAGGCACCACTCTGTTGGCCAGGTAACCGTCAGCACAAATGATCACGTGACGGGGCATTTCTCCCACGGGCACCATCTCGGGTGCCTCCTGCATCTTGAGCACCTGCTGGTCCACAAACTCGCTTTTTTCGTGGTGGATTCTGTACGGATCGAGGGGGCAGTTTTTGGCCTCTCCGTTGGGGTTAGGGGGACCCTGGCAGGTTCTGGGGATGTTCAGACCCGCAAATCCGGGAACAACGTCGATTTTTAGTGTGTCGCCGCACTTTGAGCAGACCAAAGTGACTGTCTTGACCTTGTTGGACACAGAACCACTGCCAATGATGATGCCGGGCACTCGCACCAGTCGGGAGACATGGGTGGATCCCAAATCTCGAATTTGGGTCACAGAAGCGTCGGATTTGAGCGTCACCTGGACATAGGGAACCTTGGCGTAAGCATCAGGAGCCTCATCTCGCAGTCGCTCATCAGGTTCGTCCATATAAGGGTTGATGAGTCGTCGAGCGACATTGGCAGCTCCCTGCTGGAACAAATTGAGCATTCCGGTCGGATCGTCGGCGAGCTTCTGGCCCAGATCCTGGTCGTAGGCCCGCACATGCGCAATGTCGACCTCGATGGTCAAAATACCACCCAGAATGTTGTCCTGAAGCTGGTCTCGGTAGATGAAGTTACCATCAATGTAGAACTCCTTGATGAAGTTTTCGTACTTTTTGGTGAGCTGGACGTTGGAGTCGTCGGACCGGTTGTCGTCGCCGGGCAACACCTGCGTGGAAAACACTCGTCCAGTATCAAACGACATTTTCGAGAGAGTGTAGTGTGGTGGAGAAATTAAGGAGCAGCTGAAAATACGCGTTCGTTACTATTCCTATTTGGGAAGAGAAGGTTAAATCTGGGAAAAAAGAAAAGTTAACCAGAATGTTTGGAAGTGGGAAAAAAATACGCAATAAAAACAAAACCGTGCTGAGTTGCTTTGTCGAAGACCACACCATTCCCCTGATTATTCAAAATCTCGTTTCCACATCTCTACCTTTGACAATCGCAATTTTCCCGGTAACCCCTGGCAACGCGTAATAAGGTTGCAAGGGTGAGAGCCCGCGTCAAGGGTTGGGGTTGGGTGTTTGGAAGTGTCCTTTTGGGGAGACGCTGTACAGCACAAGCTGCAGCTTATGTAAGCTGATTGTGTAAGAATAAAAAATGAAGAAATACATGTAATCACACTACGAGTAGTCAGACAGAATGAATTGAGGGTCTGTATGATCATGTCGACCTAACTTAGTCAAATAAGGGTGTAGCACTTTAAGCTACTGTACAATAAAGATGTTCCAGCTGGACAGTATAAAACACACAGCTCTATGATTCAGCGTACCTAAACCAATTTAGATAACTCATAAATTGCTTCAAAGACCTTGTTCTGAGCTGATCTGTTACTTCAGAATGCTCAGCAAGGGTCTACATTAATCCCGTAGATTGGAAAGTCTATGGTATTCCTACGGTGAGAACACATCCATCCTTCACCCCCCATTTTCCTCATTAATACAATAAATATATTACAAAACCATTACATCTTCTACTTGTCCTCCTTTTTGTCCTCCTCCTTCTCCTTGGTGTCCTCCTCCTTAGTGTCCTCCTTCTCCTCCTTCTCCTCCTTCTCTTCCTTGGCGTCCTCCTCTCCCTCAGACTCCTCTCCGACTTCATCGTCAACCACCTCCATCTCGTCGTCGGAGGCCTCCTCGAGATCCTCATCTTCTCCCTCGCCCTCGGCCTCTCCCTCAGCCTCAATATCTTCCTTGGCGTCGGCCTCTCCTTCGCCCTCCACCTCTTCTTCGATCTCTTCGACCTCTTCTTCCTCTTCTCCAGCTCCATACTCCTCTTCGTCGTCCTCGAGATCAGCATCGGGCTGCTCAGGAGGGAACTCTTCGCCCTGCTCGCCCTCATTGTCCCACACAATGTTGAACCGGGTCACTCGAGGCTTCTCAGCAAGAATGTTTCGCACAACGTGGTCGACCTGGACCTTTGGAGGAGGATTGAGACGCAGCTCTTCACTGTCGTACTCGTTGTTGACGTAGTAGCCGACTCGCACAAACTCCCGGTCATTGTAAGAACACGAGAGAATGATGACGGTGACCGAAACCAGCTCAGAGGCAGGGATCAGATCAACTGTAGGAGGATCAGCAGTGAACACAAACTTGTTCACTCCAACGGGAACAGGACCAACGAGGAGTGAGTCGAGCTCCTGGTCGTGTTCGAACGAAGTGGACGATCCGACGTATGTGAGTTTCCATTCGAGGTCTGTGTTAGTAAACGAGTGCACATGAAGATCGGGTAACGACTGAGTCATAACAACGTCACCAGTTGATCGAAAGGGTACAGAGAGCACTGATTGAGGGATTCTTGGAGATTGTGTCGTTCGATTGAGGACGTTGGATGGAATACACCACCAACATCAGATGGAACGGATTAGATCACTCAATATCGGGAAAATCATGAGACAAACGTGAGAGAATAACCGTCAATCTTCAAGGAACAGTTCATTGCCACTTTGTCACCTCTTAAGCATTGAGTCGACTGATTGATCACATAAAATGAGATGGACTGCCACAAATATGATGGCGTCACAGTTTCATCAATAGCTGATGGAGAAGAACAAACAGAGCGACATTCACTGATCAACCATGACTCATTGAAGCACTCAATCCGTCCGAGTCACTGCATTCGTCATCATGGAACTGAAGTCATTCTCTCACCTCCCTAAAGACATCACTCATCTCAATCAATACTCGATCAAATCGAGAAATGAAGCAATCATTCCAGATCTAGCAATCAATCAGCCACACTCATCAAATCATCTGATCGATTGCCCTTCTGTACCCTTCAATCATCCTTCTCCTCTTCCTCAATACTCACCATGCTTCAACGGCTCAAGACACTCAAAGGTGATCTGGAACTCGTAGGGGCTGCCGAACGGCGCGGGGTTGTTGAGCACGTCAATGTTGAGTAACGAAACGATGGACATGGCGTTTTTGTGTCTATGTTGTGGTGAAAGAAAAAACACTGTATAGAGTCGACACTACAAAGACGCGTCTCTTTCAATTTACCAAACTTAATTTCGTGTAAAGTGAAGAGGCGAAAGAGGCAATCGTTGTCCAAATGAAGGCAGAAAAAAAAAAAAGAGAACGAATATCAGAGAGAGCAGGGTATAAAAGAAGATGACTGGCTGATGATGATATGGCATACATTGTGTCAAGTCTGTAGGCATGAGACAGGATGTTCTTCCCTAGTTTGGCAAAAAAATCGTGATCGCAAATATCTTCCATAACATATACCACCTGGTTGCGATCCCACCGCCATACCCACGGCAACTGGATCTCTGCTGGATTGCTCCACTGAAGTTTCCCAGTTAATCTTAGAACAGAAATCTCAAAGCCGATTACTCAGACCGAGACGCCTATCAACCGCAGAATTCGGAAAGGACAACCAAATAGCCTAGTGCAGAGCCCAAGACTCGAACGCACGACAAGAAGACGATTTACCACTCCGACAGAATGCCATTACAGCTAATCAGAAAACAGCGTTGGGACACCACATAGGGCCAAACAAGTCACGTGCCGCCAATTTTCAAATGCGTTTTTGATGCCCTTAAAGAGGATGAGGGAGAATGAAAAATTGTGACATAGTAAAATAAGCATGGAATTTTATCGTAGACTACTTTTGAACCGTGCATAACTTATATTCGCTCTTCCAGACCGACTTCAAGTTTTCGACATTTTCCGTTTCTCCCCAAGTGTTACCAGAGTCGTAAATCGCAACCAAAAAATATGAAAGAAGTACTTGATTGCTCAGAATGGTCTTGGCTATCACCTCATATGGCTTTCAGCCCTTAAGGCTCTTTATATATTCCGTTATCGACATCTACCCTGCCATACACTATAAGCTCTCCAACCTACCACAACAAGAGAACTCAAACATCCTCTCTAGAATTCGCCACAGCTATCAGAATTGAACAAAAATAAAACCATCCAATTATGTGATCCATTTTAACACCCCCCTCACTCCAAATCATATTCAGCCACCTTGCACCTGCCAAAATGACACTACTCCATACTAACTCTAATCCACTCTAAACCTCTTAACAACTACAGACTCAACATGATTTATGCATCACAGGTGTCACCACGACGATAACGACGCTACCACCCAAACACCATGTCGTGGCCCGTTTCTGCGCCTCAAAGCGTCAAATTACTCGCGCCCGACGACGAGTGTATAGCCATTGAGGCCTCTCGGTCCGGTTTCTTCCTCATAGCGCTCACACACTCGTCCATCTACATCTACCAGCTCAACCCGCTGTTTCCGGTTGCTGTTCACGCAAGAAGTGCTTCTAGTTTGGACACATATGGCGTGAACCGCAAGATTGTGACCAAACGAGATGGTACTCACGTGGGCGTCATCACCTCAGGCGGTCATGTGATTCTCTACTCTCTGTCAATTCTTCCTCAGCTGGAACCTGGCAACATCACGTTTGAGAGCTCTGGCACCAAGCCTGTGTTGTACCCTGGCCCTGGAGAAAGCGTGGGCGTGCAGGGGGTTCGAATCGAGGTAAGGACAAGTATACGTGTCGATTCTTTCTGTGAAAATGCCGTTGTTCTGGAGGACGAAATCGTGCTGTTCACAAGAGACCCTCCAGCAGTCCAAATGCTGCCCTTGGACTCCCTTCAACCGACAAGTGTGGTGCTCAGAAAGCTGCCATGGCTCAGACTGGAGAATGGCAAGGCTGACTACCCTGTTCACATTGACTACTCACGACCCATGGACATGTACTGTTGGGTGGGAGAGTCAGGACGCGGTTATGTGGTTGTCAGTAAAGAGAACAGAGATGACGATGAGGCCTCCGGAAACGATGTTACTCCGAGGGAGAGTACGCCGGTTGATGAACGGCCTTCAGAGTCTACAGACACAAACACTAACATTGAACTGAAACCTCTGTCTGTTACTACCACTCCCAAACCCACCAGTCCACCAATAACGGGCTACTGCTTCCACAAGTCGAAAATCAAGGCGACCATGAGTGCTGTCAACTCTCGGTTCTCAGTCATTGCTCTGGGAGCTGCTGACGGGTCCATTGTTCTCTACACTGTCAGAGACTACCAGGGCAACTGTCTCAGAGTGACAAGAATGGTACATCCAGACACCCCTGCTCGAATCACGTGTCTGACGTGGAACCCCGAGGGAACCTGTCTCTTTGCAGGCTATGAAAACGGCTGGAGTCTGTTCTCTGTCTACGGTATGCTCCTATCGCACTCCTTCCAAGGTCTAGACACTGACGATGAGAAGGAAGTGTGGCTGCGAGGTATCAAATCGGCTGCATGGTCAGGTGCAGGAGATGGGCTGTTCTTGGTACCGCTTATTACCACACCTGAAACTCCCCAGTTGTACTGCCTGGACATGGCCAAGTTTTCTCTGTTTGAAAACTTCACCCAGGATAACCTCAAGGGTCCCGTTTTGTTCAGAAACAACAAGCTGGCCATCTACAGAGGCCATCATCAGCCTGGATTTGCTGCCATTTCGCGTGACTCGATTCTGTGGCAGTTCATTTGCATGCCGGCTTCTTATACCGCCTCAAACTGGCCGATAAGAATGATTGCATGCTGCAGTCGCCATGAGTACTTTGCAGTCGCTGGTGCTCGAGGACTGTGCCATTATTCCATCAATTCAGGACGTTGGAAAATGTTTGCAGAGGAGTACATGGACAATGAGTTTGTGGTCAAGGGAGGAATGATCTGGTACAAGCATTTCCTGATCTGTGGAGTCTACAGCTTTACAACTGGAGGGTATGAGATCCGGGTGTACTCGAGAGACCTGGACTTGCATTCTTCCAAGGTGGTTCTTGTTCAGGAGGTTCCTACCCAGATTATTCACATGAGTGTCTCTGGCTCGTTCCTTTACGTTTACACTCTCGACAATTGTCTTTACGAGTTCATCATCAGGACTACCGGAGTCAACGGACTTGAACTGGTGTTCCAGAAGATGCTTTCTTTCACAGAAATCATCAAGTCCCCTAACAGAGTACGAGCTATCACCAAGTACTCCAAGGACGAGTTTCTGGTGCTTGTCGACGGTACTTTGGTGCTTTTTAGTCCGTCAGAAATCAGCTCTGACTCCTCTCAAGCTGTTGGTTTCTCCAAACGAACTCTACACCATCATATTGAGTACTTTCTGGTCGAGTCTTCATCCTCCGAACCTCAATTTGAAAACACAATCTGGGCCTTTGATGGCAGTAATGTCCTTCTTTGGCTCAATCCACATGAAATTGAACCGTGCAAGATTGACGTGGAGAACTACCCTCTCATGCCTCTAGTGTCTAAGGGTATCATGCTGGGTATCTATTCAGATCTTCTTTCCACTCGGTCATGTTCGTTCCCCATTTTCCGGTTTGCTTTCGGAACTGACATTTTCCTTTCTGACCTGCTCAACTTTTTGATCAGCCGAGGGGACTACGACAAGGCTGTGGAGTTGGCAGGCCAGTACAGACAGCTGGACTACTTCAACCACTGTCTTGAGATTCTACTACACACCAACGTGGTCAATGGAGATAGCAAGAAGGATGGCAAGGGTAAAGCAGCAGAAACGACAGAAACATCCACGGACCTCATTGTCAAGCTGTGTAAGACTTTTCCCGGGTACCTGGATATCTTTGCCAACTGTGCGCGAAAGATGGAGGCGTCTTATTGGCCTACACTGTTCAACTCTACGGGGTCTCCTAGATCGTTATTCCTGCAGAGCATGGAACAAGGTAGACTACAGACGGCGTCCAAGTATCTTCCCATTTTGCATTCCGAGGAGGACGAAGAGGCGTTTTCAGACACGATAGATCTGATGCAGCAGGCCAAGGAGCAGGGAGAATGGGGCCTGTGTGGAAGTCTGTGTGATTTCCTGGTTGGAATTGATCGTGAGTATGAAGGGGGGTTATTGGGCAGACTGGAGGTGGCGCACAGGATTGACGATGTCTACGAGGCTAAATGCCCCTTACAAGATACTAACACAGCTACAAACAAATCTCTAAATCGAGTTTTGGACAAGGTCCAACTATAATGTGTATCATTTCAATATATAAGGTGTTTAAGCACGGTTCTGGGTCAGTAAATAGGTAATGAGACGGTGGTTATGATGATGAAGATGATGATGGTGATGATAGAGACAGTGGTGACGGTAGAGGGATGATGAGCTATGGGTGAAGATTGTGGTCAATTGGTTGAGGCATGAAGTGAGATATAGGCATCGTGATGGGCTGTGAAATGAAGACGTCGTTATGACATCTAAAGAGGACACCCGTTGTCTTCACATCGCTTAACATGGCACCCAGAAGATAACAGCGAACCCAACAGTACAACACAGCGTAGCAAACCAAGGCAATAAAATACAAACCATCGTAAACATAGTGAGTATATTATACAGCCTCAAGCAACTATCATACTGCCATGACAAACTGTATCAAACAGCCCTTCTGAGCACGCGACATGTCACGCGATCAATAAACCCAATGTTCTGACGTGCTTGCAGACGTGTTCTGTTGTGTGGTGTGTTCATGGCATATCCTCTGCTCTCTCAATTAACCCACTTTCATCCTCCATCTTATCCTTGGGTATCGCATCGTTCAATTCTCCACCTTAGTTCTGACACTCTCCCTTCACTCCGCTCAACACAATGCAACCAAGGGTAATCAGATCAATCATTGCGATCCATCACCATTGAACACAAGCGCGAGTATTGTGACAATCGAGTGCAACTTCTGTCGTTGACGCTGTTGCTGTTGCTACATCAAAATCCTTCGTTGTTGTCGTGACATGTCCCGTGTTCTGATGTCTGGGTCATTCAAATGTCATTCATACCGGTAAAAAGTCACAAAAAACCTCTAATGGTATCACTACTTGTCGCTGTGGTCGGTCTGTCGTTTACTGACGTCTGTATCGTCCATGTCGCTCATTGTCGCTTCCATCATCTCTAACTCATCTCATCATATCGCATTGTCGCTTCAAACTGGCTGAAACACTCGCTTCGCTCGTGATTTAGCCGCTCCTTTCTCTTACTCACCTTCAGGAACTTGTCCACAAAGTTAGAGGGCTGGTGTCGTCCCTGGATGTCATCCTCCTCAGGGAAGTACTTCAGAAACTGGGCCTGCTGCTTCCAGAAGTTGATGCACTCCTGGTACTCCATGTGTCCCTTGGCGTACAGCACGTTCTGGATGGACAGGTCGTCGACAAATCGGTGTCGCTCAAACTCCTGTCGGATCTTGGTTCGGATGGTGGGAATGGAGAACTGGACCTCGTACAAGTCAGCAAAGGTGGGGGCACCTCGCAGAAACTGTCGGTACAGAGCCAGGGTCCGCTTCTGGAGCTCCTGCTTGGAGCCCGAAAACTTGACGGTCTCGGCAAAGGCGGTAGCGATGATGGCCATTGTGTGTGGTGGTGCTTTCTTTTCAGAGGTCCAAATCTGGATATGCTGGGTGTTGGAAATATGCTCTGCAGTATAGTAATAACAATTTGGGCCCAGTGATTGGCCGGCCAGAAACCTTATTTGCAGTGGTCGGAGGTGGTCCATTTTGTTAGGGAACGGTGGGTGGGGGTAAAGGAGTGTATATAGTCTTAGCTAAAATCCAGCTCCCGTATTATTCTGAGCAAAATGCACTTTTCAGAATTTATTTTGACCCATGATTGACCGAGATAATGTGTTCATTCCACTGCTTGGGACTTTCTTCTTCTGTAGTGCAGCACTTTCCTCCCAACTAATCCCAACTGGAGATTAAGCTATAGTGGATATTAGCTTTCCTCCCAACAACAAAACTAACTACCTCTACCCTCCTCCACTACTCCCAACTAAAACCTCCACCACAATCACGTTCGCTAATGCACCCCATGCATACCCCATATTATTAAAGAGATCTACGTGAGCAGTGAGACACTTCTTCCCACTATCGACATGGACAATCTCTCGCTCGGATACTACGAACTATTCCACAAATACGCCGTTCTGGGCGGAAAACGATGGCATTACCTCGACATTCCACCCACAAGCCCCAGTCCTGCTCTTCTGGGATCAGGAAAGACCCTGATGCTGTGCCATGGGTTCCCCGATAGCTGGTATGGGTGGCGAAAGCAGGTGCCCGTGCTTAGAAGCCTCGGATACAGACTTCTAGTACCTTCCCAAATGGGCTACACTCGGTCCGAAGCTCCCTTATACCCCACTCCTGAACCCAACGAGAAGGGCGAGTACCCTGAGCTGGGTCTTGAGGACGGAGCTGATGCACTGAAAGACCTGTACTGTTATACTGGCAAGTTCTATGCGCAATGCATGGACGAATTGCTGACTCAACTCGGTATTCCCACTGTGACCATCATTGGCCACGATTACGGAGCCTACCTGGGTCCGAAGTTGTACCTATACTTCCCCCATCGGGTTGAAGCCATGGCGACGTCATGCTGGCACTATGTTCCTGCTCTCAAGAAGTTTTTTGCCATTCCAGACTTCATCAAACTCGCTCCTTCTCTGTCGTACCAGGCGTATCTGATTGGAGAAGCCTCGGAGGACTTTTCGACCAGAGAAGGCAGTGAGCAGTTTCTGAGACAGGTGTTTGGAGGAGAAGGATGGGGAGGCTCCGACTCGTCTGTCCATATGACTGAAGATGAGTTTCAGAACTACATGACCGAGTTTGCCACCGGAGGCAGGTTCATGAGCTACATGGTGTCCACCTACAAGGCTCGACGGCTGACGTTTGAGATTGAAAAGCAGGACTTTTTGGACAAGGGCAGAACGCCCGAGAGTATGCAGGTGGATGTGCCCTACCTCCATGTGGGTGCTGAGCAGGACATGGCTTTCCGGCCTCCCATGATCAAGAATCTGAGAAAGTACGTCAAGCCTGGACGACTGGACGAGGTGTGGATTGATGCCAGTCACTGGCTCATGTTCGAAAAGCCAGATGAGTTCAACCACGAGCTGGTCAAGTGGCTGGAGAAGATTCACAGGGATAAGGCGAGACTGTAAGGAGGAAATGAAATGGGACCCAGCCAACTAACATGTAGTGTGTAACAATATAAATGAACATATACCAGATGGAGGTATCACTTATACCCATATGAAGGACGGTAATGATTAACATACAACAATGGGTTGAAGTGGTCTGGAGTACTATTTTTAGGACAGCGAGTGGCTTTTAGATCGAGATTCTGCAGCGCATTATTATCGTCAAATACTATTAGCCGTCGATACCCTCTAACATTATCCACACTCACCACACAGTATATTGCTAAGCATCGCACACTCAACATCATGTCAGTGGAGACGACGTACTTCGTACAACCGTCTCCACCTCACTCCTGCCCCAAATACGACCCTCGTATATTTACCCGCCAGTACCTGCATCTGCGCGCCCCTGGGAATGTATGTGAATAAAAACACCTCGAAGAGAGTGTAGATGAGGTCAAGGGTGGTGGAATCGGGGAGTCTGGAATAGGGCGATTTGAATGGTATAATTTTTGAGGTGAATTATCGAAATAGCGATTTTGAAATGAGGTACAGCACCGGTTCAGCACTGCATCACCCACTGCACCATTGTCTACAATCGGGTACAATTACGAGCTTCAATACGAGGTTCTTACGCCAATCACTCACCTCCACAGAATTCAAATCGTTAGTTATATTTCGTATATGTGTTCTCAACACTCGTTTCGTCGTAAGTAGTAGTGTGGTCCATAGGATGAACCGTTAATGAGGCGTGAGTGAGTTGGAGCGCAACAGGGTGCAATCCAAATTCCCTCCTACGCCGGATTGGTTGTTTAGTTTCCTGCGTCGTTCAGAGATACCTCCTGATCCTGTTCCAAAATAAAAGGGAACTTGGCATACTCCTTGGTGCTCTTGAGCCAGTCAATAGCCTTGTCAGGGGCAGAGAAAGCAAAGCCCTTGATGAACGAGTACTCGTAGCCAATCTTGCCGCCCTTGGAGGTGATGGCCTTCTTCACAGAGTCCACAGTGGCCTCAGGAACAGAGTCGTCCTTGAAGGTGAGGATGTACTTGTTAGGAATGTACTTGGCAGCTGACACAAGAGATGCGAGAACAGCGAGCAGTAGGGTGACTGCGAAAAGGAGCTTCATATTTGTGTATGTTCGGTTCGTGTGTAGTCGGTTTGTGTGTGTTTGTGACTGTCGTAATGTCGTGGTAGGCGTGTGGTCAATATAAATACTGGTTAGTCCCCTTTTTGAACCCTTTCTCTCCAAACCCTCTTGTTTCACCTTGTGACAGCAGGTCTAAGCCGTGCACCGCAGCTGAAACGCATGGATGCAAGTTAGTTTGGCGTGGGGTGACGAAAACGGGTGACAATGTAGAGGAGTGAATGATTAGACTGATGGATCCCTTCCTCTTGCAATGACTCCAGCTGACTTTTCTTAGGCTCCTCGGCTTTTCCCTGATTTTCCCCTGATTTTTCTCAATTTAATGCAAATTAATTTTTATTCAGAATAATTGCCAAATAATTACGTGACCAGCAATCCAATCCACACACCTCACAATCAAACCGAGCCTCTCCATGGGTTGGTTTCGCCATGCTCTCATATTAACAATCAAACGAGACATTGGATGCCAATTATTACGCCTTTGGATTTGCCACATTTACTGGTACCGGTATGTAATTTACGCCTACGGAAATTAGGTAAACGCGTACATTGAGGCACGACATACTACCCTCTACAGACCCAGGTCAATAACCCATTACGGCAATAGCAAGCACGGAATCGTGTCAACTGCTTTTCTAGAATGGCTCTAGAATGGCACCATTTCATTGCTCTCGCATTTCTGCACAGTCTCGCGCCTACATTCGGCATGTACATGTACCTTGGCACAACCTCTTGAGCTAGAAGGCCCGAGACATTTGATGTGGGAAACGGTAATAAATAAATTGTGGGTAGAAGGGCACCAGAGGGTCTTGAGTTACCGAGGCTAGCACTGGAGTACTCCGCACTATACCTAGGCTACAACCCCCGAGGGTGCCCAGGTTACTTGTCTATATACAATGAGGTCTCGGATGGTGAACACAGCCACTTCAAGACTGTAGATGACCTCCGATGTCTGAAGTGTTCAGTGAGCAATGATGTAACCCTTATTGGGTTGGTGACAAGCGTCCAGTAGAGTGCATCAGAAACTCATTCACGTGGAGTCTTGAAACAAGCCACAGTCGCCCTCTCTTGTGCTGAACAAGACAGTGCCACCGAGTCAATCTTTGCTCTTCATTCACAGCCCTCTCACATCTCCATCTGAACTCGTGCTAGGCACTCAATGGTTCAATTGTTCTCCTCCACCCAAACTCGTGCTACGCACTCGTTGGCTGGCGTTCATCTCCTCTCATACACCCTCATCTCCTTATCCACCGCCACCTCCTTCGTTCCATACTGCACCGCGATCTTGATCCCCTCCATTGTCTCAACGTTCAGAAACACATGGTCTGTCTCTTGAAACGGCCGGTGCAGGTAAATGTACTTTTGGTGCGTATTCTCCGTGCTCAACAACACCTCATCTTCAAACGTTCTGTTGATATTGATCCGCTTCTTGACCAGTAGCACTGCCCAGTTCTCGTCCTCCTCCTCAAACCTGTGTCGTATCGTATTCGAGACTCTTCTTGCCAATGGAGTGCGATACTGTCTGGTTCCTGTAGTCTCCGTCTCTCCAGTCTCCTTTGTTTGAGGCAAGTATCGCAGTTTTTTTGCCAGGAAACTCACATAGACGTTCCTATCGATGGCTAAGACCACCCATGGGCCACAGAACACAACTGTGGCGTTCCAGTTGCTCACACCATGGAAACAGTTCCAGATTTCGCCCGTTTCGCAGTCGAAAATCGCAATATTCGTTTGCAAGTAAAGACAGTAGATTGTGGAGGAAATGCGTGAGAACGAGTTAATGAAACTTCTCGTAGGAACAAACCACTTTGGAGGGAATCTCAGCTCTGTGTTTCGTAAGTCAGCTTCAGACAACTCCTGCTGCCCTGTTTGACACACCAACAGCGTCTTTTTGATCCCAGACGATGACGTGTAACTGAACACGAAGTGGCCCGTGCCGTCTGGATCAACTAGAGCACAGTGAACCAGCATCACCAGTCCTGACACCTGGAAATCACTCTCCATGACTAGGTCAAATCTCCAGGTGGAAAAATCAGTCAAGCTGGCGGTCATGTTGTTCCCCGAGTTGTTGAACTTGACTATGAGTCCAAACAGATTGTTTCCCAGCGGTAGAACGTCCACAGGAGCTGTTTTGCGGTTAACAACGTCATAGGTGTTATGTGGAGGGGTATCGAGAGTATTCAGCTGAGCTGCATTGGCAAACGTTCCTCCACAGAGTAAATGTTTTGATGACTCGTCTGCCACGTCAGCAGGATCCTCATTGCTGGTCTTTGTGTTGACTTCTCTCAATCCCATGGTATAAATACTGCCCTTGTCGATTCGCATGTCCCAGTACCGTTTGACAACCGAATTGTCTTCCACGTGACACCAGTCTTTTTGTGGCTCTCCAATGACCCTCCATAGACGATAACACGTCATCCGCCAGCTCTCAGAGCCTCCATAGCTTCTGTCAATGTAGAAACAGAGGTCACGGGCTGCTTGTTTCCATAAAAAGTCGTTTTCCGCGTCAGCAAGCACGTCACGTGTACTTTGACACGTGTTTGTGAGCGCCGAGAGCGACACAAAGTCGTGGCGAAGATGCTCGGAAATTTTCACCACCAGCTCGGCCGGTAGATGGTTCATGGTAGTGAATGGTGGACAACGCTTTCTTACTCGGTAATGCTGATAGGTTGAAGTATAACCGCGGTTAAGTTGAGTCACGTGGAGATAATGGGAGAGAGAAAAGGGAAGGGGGAATAGTGGATGGAAAAATGGGGAGAAGAAGAAGGGGGAAATGGAAATCGGTAGGTGGAGGTGTGTTGTCTGCTCTTGCTGATTTTGGTGTTTTTGTCGAGATAATTGGGTCCTCTAAAGGGTGTTTGGTGACACAGTCTAGTGGGAGTTTAAGAGAAAAAAACTATCAAAAATAGAGAATAAATCATCAGAAATTAGGAAAATTGATAGGTATTGGATTTTTATCAATCCACATATAGTCCCTACTGTCCCAATAGTGACAGTTCTGAGTCAAGTATTTTCTCCCATTTTTATTGGCTATTCAGTTCCCATACAGTTGGATTCTTCGAGCACACGACACATAACGGATTGAGTGACTCAGCTGACCGCTTTGGAACTCATATCTTCTCTGATACTTCTCTAATCGCATTCTATTGACATACTGTAAATGATTTCTTAGTCTTTTATCTATTTCTCATACGTCCATACTGTAACTAGTTCATCATCTGTGATTCCAACTACACAGAGTTCTTCCAGTCAACGTAGCCCTCACCCGTCTGAGTGTAGAAGGTGCTTCTATCGTACTTGGTCAGATCCTTGCCGCTTCTGATTCTCTCAACGAGGTCAGGATTCGAAGTGAACATTCGGCCAAAGGCAACCAGAGTCCTGTCATTGGTTTGAGCCTCAGCAATGGCACTTTCGGGAGTGTATCCTCCTGCTCTGATAATGGGACCCTTCCAGACATCCTGAATCCAGTCGTTGTTCATCCATTCGGGCACCTCTAGGTCCTGGTGACCGTCAGTTCGACCCTCAATGACGTGAATGTATGCCAGATCGGGGTACTTGGCCTGCAGTTCCTTGATCACGTACTCGAACTGCTCACGAGACTTGTGCTCTTCAACAGCCATGTCTCCAAATCGAGTCCAGGGACTCAGTCTGATACCAGTCTTCTTTTGGCCGATCTTGGCCGTCACAGCAGCAACGATCTCAAACACAAACCGAGCTCGATTCTCGACTGATCCACCGTACTCGTCGTCTCGGGTGTTTGTGTTCCATCTGAGAAACTGGTCCGGAAGGTATCCGTTGGCAGCATGGATCTCCACACCGTCAGCACCTGCCTCAACGGCATTTTGGGCTGCCTGGACGTAGAAGTCGACTCTTTCTTTGATCTCAGGCACCTCCAGACCTCGCACAAAGTTCTTTCCGTCTTCAGTGTAGTGATCTGAAGCCGAGACTCGATCGTAGCCGAGTTTCTTGACAGTTTCGGGGTCAGAAGCTCGTCCCAAGTCCCACAATTGCACAAACATGAACGACTTGGCAGCATGAACAGCTTCAATGACCTTCTTCCAGCCCGCAATTTGTTCGGAAGACCAGATTCCAGGCAAGTTCTCGTGGCCCAAGTATCCTCCACTCTTTTCAGAGATCATGGTAGCCTCTGAAATCAGCAAAGTGCCTTCATCCTGAGCTCTCTGGCCATAATGGGTGACCTGAAGCTCCGAAGGCACAGTTTTGACGTTTCTGCACCGGGTCAAAGGTGCAAACACAATACGATTGAGCAGGTGGCAATTGCCTACTTGGATGGGGGTAAACAGGTTTTTGGTCATGGGTATAATGGTGAAGAGGAAAGGTCAAAGTTTGCGACACTTGCTGGATAAGCATGCACTAGAGATGTGAGATTGGAGCTAAAGTGAGGATCTAACGGCTGGCGAATAGAAGGCGGGGAAGTGTTTAGTCGGAAAAAAGGACAGGCCTTGGAAGTGGAGAAGGTGAAGGAGCTTAAAATGGATTGCGTGATACTAGCGTACAGTTTGGAAGCTGTCCATCCACAGATGACATGGTTCTTGTTCAAGTTGCATCTGATAGGTTGCATGGCAATTGTGGGCCAGAATGAGAGCAAATCCAGTCTGCCAATAGTTTGGAATGTTCTGGAAATAGTGAAAAATATTATTATGCGATGGTGTATGCTTATATAATCAGATGATGTAATATCACAGGACCGTTGCTTGCTACATAATTAAGGTGGAGGAATTTCCGAGCCGCACGGAATTCAGAAAAAGTAATTCTGGCTTTCGAATAGGTCATGAAGACGAATGGTATGTAGCTTATGTGGGATTCATCTATGACACTGGCAAAAGCTTAGAGGCTCATCAGATTTTGGGTGTCTTCAGGGACTAAGTGGTATGGTTAAAATGCTTAAGTAATCACGCTAATAAATAAGCTATGGGCAGCAAGGAGAATGTCCCAAAGCCAACTAAAATACATAAGTGGGTTATATAAAAAATGGCACTGGTAAAAATGGAGAAAATTTCAAAAATACAATACAAACAGAAGTGAATTGATCTAACGGTGGTCAGATAGGGGCATTATTTATTGCGGCTAAAAAATGCCCCTATCTCAGCCCCACATGTGGCAAAATAATATTCTCCGCCTATCACCTCGTATCTCAATAAAATGGGGCATTGTAATGTCCAGATGAGGCAATATATCGTTGTCAGATGACATGACAATGGCACAATGGGGCAATTCGAGGGGAAGAAAATAATAATCTGATGATTGAAATTTTGCTTATATAAGCTCATTTCATTATATATAGAGGCATAACTATCAAGGTGCAATCTGTACAACTCAACCCAGCCATCACCATGTCCAACCCCGACCCCTCTTGGTATTGCACTGTTCACCAGATGTACATGACTCAGGGCGCCAAAAACCGACACGAGAAGACCTGCAAGGGGCCCATCATCAGGGATAATTAAAACGTACAGTAATGTGAAGTATGAGTTTTATTGAGATACGCAAGTGTCGAGGGTCAGTTTCTCACAGGAGGTGTTTGTAAAGAGTGAAGGAGTATATGAGACGAATCGTGAACCAGACTCTATTTAATAGAGACCTGGTGAAGGAATCTCAAACTAGTGGCCATTTCCAGAGGCTATCAATGGTAGTAATGTCACTCACCCTGATTGTTGGAGCTTGTTAAGCTGTATGTTGAAGGTGTATAATCTAAAATAAGTCTGCCATCAACAGCTTGACGTCATGAGTTCTTTAGAGGGCACGATCAAATGACTGTTAATTTCGTCTCTTTGCTCAAATGACCCGACATGACGTATCGGATATTATCACATCACTCTTCAAGGCAGCGATACATATAACTAGACCTGGTACTGTACCGGTAATGTCATTAATTTCTTCACGTATACACATGAGCTCACCATTTTCTAGTCCAACTACACCAGAACGAGTCACCTGGTACTGCATGACTCATTTTCGATTTTTCAACGACGAGCAGATGAAAGCTCACCAAACGCAGTGTTATGGGCCGTTCAGTATGTGTCTCAATTGTCAGTAAATGAGATATGTTACCGGAAGATTCATTATAGCCATCATACTAAAAATTCATTTTATTGCATTTTCAATGTTTATTTGATAATCGTGAAACAAACCCCTACCGAACATTCAAATGTGAGAGTTAAGTCTGATTAATAATCATATAACTTATGAAACAGCTAGATAGCACTACTTTCGCTGATGTCACTTGCTTAGTCGACGTTTATCATTCTTCGCCAATAAAGGACTTCAGAGTAAATGCGATTGAAATGGACCTTTCTATTAAAATGCTCTCTGAGCGTTCTGGCCGAGTGCAAGGGATTTTCCGTAATATTCAGGATGACGTAAGCGTGGATCGTGTAGTACTGTTCTTCATCCATGAGGAATTTGAATATTCGTTGAACTTGTTTAGGGCATTCTTCATTATATATTATCCTTTTGTTGAGTAAATGTGCTTGAGTACAATGGCAATGTGATGTGTCAAGTGGTTATAATCAAACGCGTCAACTCTCACCTGACATTGTAGCACATGACGACACAAAATCAGTCAATATATCTCATCTGACACATTTGTGTGAGGTGAACAATTGGAGGAGTAGATGAAGGTGAAAGGTCTGACAGTTCATGATATATAAGAACATAGTACTGTATATATAACTGTATATTGCCTTTTTGAGAAAACTGCTATAACAATTTTGGTAAACATGCTGGAACATAAATTATCAGAGATATCGTGATATTTCTTGTAGATGCGACATGTAATGTGCTCATTTCACTGACTGCTCCGCTTCTAAAGTTTCTCTAGTTTCATTACCTCTGTGGTTAGATATGGGGCTTGGGGCTTTGTAAGTTACGCTTGTATATATACAATGATGAAAATCGCTCGTATTTGTACCCATCTACGATGCCCCATGACTACCGAGAAGAAGTGAAGAAAGACGTGTACTTTTGTGTCAGACACGAAAAGCTCTTCAATTACTGGGATTTTGCAGACCACAAGAAAAAATGCAGCGGTCCTTTTCTAGAGATGGAGGGTACTGTTATTGGTTGAAGGGGGAATTATTGCTTTGAAATAGAAGATGACTAATGCCCCAAAGTTCAACAAGCTACTTTGTAATAATAACTGACATGTCAAAGATATGGAACAACACAATGCTGTACTGTTCAGTACAGTACTGTAGCTACCTGTACTTTGGGGATTGTTCAACGAGATACTGTAGAGGTTTTGAGCGTACCGACCTCTTCGAATGGATGATGACTACAAGTCACATTGTATTTATTACAATAATGCTTGGGGCAAGTGCCTGGTTCAACAAAACAGATTCTCGATATAAAAACCGGCGGTATTAGCTATACTGTACATCACCATTCAACCATGCAGGCGCACAGATCTCAACCTACTAAATGTGCTTACTGGTGTTACAAACACAAGGGTTTTTACCCCCCCCGGTCGTACAATGACCACCTGCTTCGCTGCCCAGGTCCTTATAAAGTCGCCTATCTGCCTTTAGACATGGTTATTAGGTGAGCTGAACATGATTTACGGGTTGATTGCTGATACCTTATGCTGCATCTTTAATTCTGAACAAGTCCTAAATTAATTCAATGTATTGATCTTAAAGACATGCAAGTCTGGTGCGGGTAGTACTGTACCTGATACAGCAGTCAGTTTCAGGTACAGCCCCAACTTGCAATTATATTTGAGGCTCTCTTTCTACACACTTTTATAAATAAACACCTCACATTACTGTACCACACACTCACACCCAACCGAATGAACCCCCAAAGAGACCCGTTTTACTGGTGTGTAGAGCACCAACAGTTCCTTGCTAGACCAAATTTTCTGCTTCACCAGATCTTCTGCGCAGGGCCCTATACAGTCGCAGGGAGACATATTGATTGGAGGGAGAGAGGTGGGTGGTATTAGTCAAGAGACTACAACAACCAAATCTAGCTCAGTAAGAATGAAGTCATGTGATGGCAATCACATACCTCTATAATAACAAAGAGGGCTTCTCCAATGTTGTTATTTCTTCAAATAATAAATCGCACGAAAATTTCAAAATTGCTGCCATATAATGAGGCACAATGCCTTTGTACAACCAATCGTGTCCCAATTAGGCAATATCACAGATAATTAACTTAATCTCTTCTTTTTATTATACCTTGGTAATTACTTTAGAGCCCCAAAATGGCCCTGGGGTTATAACCATAGATTCGAGACCTTCCACTATCAAACACCAAATGATCAAAAAAGTCGTAATGTGGTGGTGCAGAGATCACGGGTATCTCACCGAGGAAGAGTTTCACGCTCACCACGAGCACTGCAATGGTCCATTCACCGTCGAGTATGCGATACCACAACAAGAGCTCATCAATGAAGTTCAATTTGGGTCGATAGATCAGCTGTTGAATTAATGTAACGTAATATAACGTGATGAATAATGGATGACTTGTATTCGATTGGACTGGGGCTTGAGTCTTACAAGGGTGATTTATAATCATTTGACGAGTCTTGGGATATTCTAAGAGCAGGTCTCTCATGCGGCACATATTCTTGGGAGTATATGACATCGGTAGCTCTGCTAAAGATTCTTTTCGGACACCTCCATCATGCCCACATACATAACCAACATCTACGACTACTTCTGCGTCGAACACAACGAGTGGATACCCGGTGATACTGCCCTTTTTATCCACAAATTGGAAAATATCTGCCGTGGTCCATACATTCTGGAGTTGAGACAGGAGCGGCATTAAAATACAGCAACTGTGAAGTCACAAAGCTACCCAACTCCTACCACTATTTTTTGATGATCAACCTTTTCTCATGAGCTCACTTTTCACCAAATTTTTGGGGCATATGTTCATGGGGCTGGAAATATAAGTAATTTCAGGAAATGACCTTATATGACTGTCTGGTAGCTCATTCAACTACCTGGTTTGTACAAAATGTTCCTCGACGACTCCAAATACCCCAAATACTTCTGTCTCGCACACAGACGGCGCTTTACCTCGAGACAGCTACAGCTGCACAAACTCAACACTGGGTGCCAAGGGCCTTTCACCATTGATATATATCCAGCTGTGTGAACTTAGCAAACGGATACTTAACTAATGAACCCCAGCACAGATCTTGCATTAGTAATAGATTATTTACGGGTGTATACGATAGTAAAATAGCTTTATTATGTTTTGTTGAGCTTCTGTTCGGAGCTGAAGCATGGTTGTTGATGTCTCTAACTTTTCCAAGTAATAATACTTACTAGGTCGGCCAAGTTCACTAAATACCAACAAACTCTTGGAAGCTTAAATAAGTATGCTCAGTTATCATGACGACTATTCTATGGCCTGAAGCATTAGTAAGCAGAATAAGGTATTCAGAAACCTCCTGGAGACCCTGGATTTTGGAAAAAAAGGCGAAAACGTGATACCCTTGGAATTGATATTTTTATCTCGGTATCAGATCGGATTTTCATGAGGAGCATGAATCTGCAGTCCGTATCTGTGTTTGATTTTTTTTGCAAGAGTTGCGGCGTTTTGAAATTTCGTCGTAAAAAGGTCCATTTTCTGGATTTGAGAGAGTGAAGCTCAAGTATTAGTTATCATAACAATGCTTTGGAAGTCATCATTAAACAGCCCAAACTTGAATATAGATGATTCCATAGCTATTAAACACAAAATATTACCAACTCGTAGCTCCGTATACGAGCAGATATTAGAAGGTAGGAAACATCAGAATTATTCAATGAGCTATTCCCACAGAGTGGACGACATGTCTTTTCTCTTAGTGGACTGACATGCATTGATAACGCAAAACGGAACACGATGAAAACCTTAGTGAAAGTCTGCAAATGGGAGTACCACTAAAAGAACACAAAAAAGTTAGCACAGCTGAGATTTAACAGCCACCAATTCAATGTGTGCACATTGACAAACACTGTTCTTCCGTCCGTCTCTTTTATCACTACGGCCGGGTGTACCTTGTTTTGAGGTCGCATTGTTCTTATAGCTTATTGCAGTTCTTATAGCTTATTTGGTAAAGCAAATAAACACCTTAATCCCTATTTGTGTTCTTTTCTTCTCCACACCTTCTTCGAAGTTCGACATCATCACCAAGATAGTAGCCCGCGTGTGCTTTGTCTCCCAGCACCGATTTGGGCGAATTCTTTCATTCCGCTGCGTCTTCAGCGAGGATTTGTGAGTATYMTTYCCCCCAMAWWTGGCTTGTGACACAAACRCACTTTGTGTTCAAAWCAACMAACRMCTCAAGCRACATGAACAGCACAAGTSTYTGTTGTTYTGTGCCACAACTTCTCTTCACTTGGCTAACTCAGGGGCGTCGAGGAAACGGTTGTTTCCGATAGCGACGGGTGCATCCGTTGGAGTGTTTGACAGAGGCGCCGTTTTCACTGTGGATGTCGGTGATTGTGTGCTGGTCTCAGCTCTAAGTGCATCTTAAACCCGTGGAGGATTACTCTGGAAGTGGTGTGCGATAACCATGCCTGCGTCCAGGGGTTGGGTGTGCGATAACCATGCCCCTGTCCCAAGCGTTCTATGAGGCCAGGGTCAGTGTCTCATAGGGAGTGCCCCGGGATCCGTGTCTG
>BCLX01000004.1:78385-257086 GCA_001602355.1 Yarrowia sp. JCM 30695
GATGAAAGTAATCCAGCACGAATTCTTGGCTGTCCTGATGAGACGGATACTTGGCTAGCGTCGAAACATCCCCTTGGTCCACCCACACAAGGGGCATGTAGACAGCCACTAGTCAAATTTAGTTGATAAATGCATGTGAGACTGTAGAGCAGTTGTGAACTGTTTGAGTTGTACTGTAGCTACCAGTAGTACAAGTAAACGTGGTGTATCGTGGCCGTACCGTAGTTGTGTGTGCTTGAAGTGACATGAACAGCCTGTCAAGTAACATGACCTGTCAGTTAATTACAGTAATTGAGAGTACAGGTAAAGCGGTGTCGATCAGTTCTTGAGTGTCTATTTATGGAGAAGTGACATGGCTCGCTGATGTGCTCATTTATTGAAGACCTGATATGATTCATTTTTTGATTTCCTCTATCACCTGGGGGGTAATCATGCGACAATTGCAACATGAGAGACGACGGTTGAATGCTTGATGCTCGAGGAAGAGTTCAGGGTTTCTCCTGGTGTCACCTTGGTGCTGTTCATTCTTTCTAGAATAGCTTGAAGATGCTACCTGATATGGAATGGAGGAATTGCATGCTCGCTTATTGGCTGAATACTGTTTGCAGGTACTGTACTTCCTGGATGGTGTGAACCTGACTGCTAAAAAAAATCCTTTTCTCTAATAGCTCACAGAAAAGGTGATTCAAGTCTTCAGGCCTCTCCAAAAGTAACACTACTCTTCCTCAATAGATACCAAATAATTTCCCACTAATATATTTTCCCATTTATTTGCAACTCTTCTCGCCTTCCACCCTACTCACCCAACTAGGCAATACGACTCAACTTCTCCTATGTGTGTCACATGCTGAATTATTCTTCACAGTCCGATCAACGCTCTCCTGGTACTCTCGATGCACAGTTAGCTCCTTTCTTTCTTATACGGTGTCTGACGTCAAGCCATGAGAAGCTCGCAAATTTGTTCAATCTGATAACTGTGCTACAACGGAGTGAGCTACATGACGGTAAAGAGCTGAATGGGGTGAAAAAAGAGCCATCAAAGTGAGAAACTAAGTGAAAAAGATGCAAAACGTAACAGTTAGTTACCCCCAGGCTTACATAAACCATTGTAGAGGACACATACAGACGGCACTACGCAATAACAAGCTGCTAAGAAGACTCACTGACTACAGGTCACTAAACAAGCCCCATAGGAGGTATAGGTGACTAGTATATATCCACTTTAGTCCAATTCACATCTCTGTTGTATAAAATGTGTTTAGTATCAAGCCAATAGGGCTCAATACGTTGATACGGTCAAAAAAAACGGCTTAGTCATCAGATACCACATTTTGTTGTTCCAAAATCCTAAAGTTTTACCCTTCAGACTTCGTGGCCAAGTTGGTTAAGGCGTACGACTGTTAGTCACCTAAATGGCCGCCATCGTAAGATCGAGAGTTCGACCCTCTCCGAGGTCGTCTGAATTTTTTTTCCACTTTTTACAGGGGCGAACTTTTTTGACTTGTACTGACTAAATCACGTGATGTACTCTGCTCTTCTGAATTTTTCCTGCTCCAAATACGCATTTATTCGTTGCCGTCCTCATTGGGGCTCTATATAACATTATTCATAATAATTATCTTCTTTTATCTCTCGAGAGAAATGGAGTTGCCGAATTTGGCATACAGGTGCTTCTTGAGCTCCTCCATCTCGTCTCGAATCTCAGACATCCTGCTCTGAGTCTTCTCCAGCTTTGCATCAACGTCCTGCTGCTGTTTCTCTAGTCGCTCCATGGCTTCACTCTGAGGAATGTCGACAAATGCGTCACCGATCTTGAACTTGACAATCTCGTCTTCGTCCATCAGCTCCATCTCCATGATCAGATCGTCCAGGTACTCTTTACTGGTGGAAGACTCCTTTTCGTCGTCCTCCAGGTGGTCCATCTGGGTGTTGAGAGAGGAGAATCGGTTGATTCGGTTCTGGTCCTCACGCAGAACTTCCACGTCCTTGACCTCGGTTCCTTCGTCGAGCTGGGTTAGTATGGGAGACAGATGGGGCACAAAGGTGACTTGGGGAATCTGATCAAGAGGTAAAACTTCACCTTGATGATAAAAATGAATCAGTGCCATGTTTTGGCAGAGATATGTTTTTTTTTCAACAAGTCTCGGTATCTGATGAATTGTCCAAAGACATACGTCATACCAATAGGACCTTGATCAAGTTCATAGACTCCTATCACTTGGTAATTCACGTCTTCCAAGACTGAATTGACTTCCCGGTATCAGATCATGTTGCATGAACTAAAGTGACAGAGATGATCAATATGACATATTCAACGTGAAAGATCATAGAGTGACAAGAGTATTCAGGGTTACAGCAATAGTCGCTGTGAAAGACCGCCCAAGATAAGGTAGACAGGTCTCCAAAACTAGCAGTGATGAATCGCGAATGTAGTATGATCCAATGACTTGGTGACTAGAAGGTGCTCAATGACGAAAGTCACATTAACACATCTTAACACCTGAGATCGTGACAATCACACCACTGAACCACATCCTTGTAACCCCTTCAACCCTGATCCCGATCACCAAGCTGTCACCCTGAATTGTCCTTCAAAACTCATAATCTGATCCTCCATCTCATGGTCCTCCACCTTGTCCGACACAACAGCACATGGTTGTTGACAGCAGATATTATCTAACCACTGTTCTCAGGTCAGATCAAATCCCAATCAATTCTCGTCTGTTTGTGTCGGTGTCTGTTTGAGTCTGTATCTCATACAAGCACAAATTTCACGGGGGCCACGATCCGTCCACTTCTTTTCCAGCCCTCCATCTTCTGAATGGCCCCTTTTCCTCCTCCCTTACTCACCATTCGCATTGTGTGTAGTTGTGTGTTTGTCAACTCCTACTCTCAACCTCCGTGTCAAGGCGTGCAGGGTGTGATTATGTAAGCTAACCTTATTCAAATGGTGAAATACAATGATTAATTTAAGACATTTTTTTTTAAAAACAAAAAAAAATGAGGACTGACATGAAAGATCCATAATGACATCCACTATTTTTTGCTCTGTCAGAGGTTTTTTATTTTTCACGTGCTTAAATCTGATCACAGTGATCTCTACTTATGAATCCCACAAGCTAAGAAGCTTAATAAGCAAATCTTAGTCAGCACATGCATCAAAGCTTAATTGTTCACACCTGAGAAGTTCACTTTTATTCATCACTCCAGATATTTTCCATTTTTACCCAAAAATCGCAAAAAATTGGATTAATTTGGAATATATTGGGACATCATTCCCATTGCATACCCCTGCCAGATACCCACAAAATACTAAGCTATTACCTCACAACCAGTCACACGCTTTTGCAGGACAGTCCTCATGCCATTAACTGACCTTGTAAAACTCCCCAGAATCGCTCTGGCGGTGAGTGGAGGGTCTGATTCGATGGCTTTGGCTTACATGATCTCTCAGACACCCGGTTTGCGTGAGAAAACGACCGCATATACCGTTGATCACGGAGTTCGAAGTGAGTCTTCTACAGAGGCTCAGAACGTTCACAAAATTGTTTCAGAGCTTGGAATCAGTCATCGGATACTCAAACTGGACACTTTGCATGACACCAAAGAGCTTTCGATGCGTCAGGCGCGTTATTCCAAGCTCATCACAGCTATGAATGAAGATCAGGTGTCTACAGTAGTCACAGCACACACTCAAGATGACTGTATAGAGACGTTTGTGGTTCGCATGTTGAGAGGCAGTGGGATTTTTGGATTGGCAGGAATCCAGCCAAGTGTATCTTTCAACCCATACACTTGGGGAGGAGGAGGAATTGCATTGAAGAGGGGAGGGAATGATATTGGAGCATCATGGACTTTAGAAAGACCGCTGTTGGGTCAAACTAAGGCTGATTTGAGAGATGTGCTCGTGAAAAACAGCATTCCTTGGTTTGAGGATCCTACAAATCAGGATGTCGGGATTGCAGAGCGGAACTTGGTGAGGAAAATGTACTACGACTACGAAGAGATGATCCCCGAAGAGTTCAAAGCTAGGAATGTCTTGAGACTGCTTGAGAAGTTGAACAAGTACAGGAAGAGGTGTGAGTTGGAAGCTTCCCAAGTGTCCGACATGATACTATCAGAAAGTCAAGCTCAAGATGGAAGTATCGTTTTGCGTGAGGACCATGTCAAAAAGATGACCAAATTGTCACCTGAAATACTACAATTGGTGCTCAGAAACATTTTGTCTCCACTATCTCCGTTACCAGATCTGTCACTAAGACTACACAGACTGAGAGACCTGTCCGGGAGATTTGAAGCTGGGAAGAAGTTCAACATCGCTGGAGTTGACTTCTCGCCCAAGAGGGGAAAATGGGAACTGTCACGTGAAGTTCCTAGACGTCCTGAAGATCATGTTACAAGGCTGAAAGCAGGCCATGTGAGTCTCTGGGACAATCGGTTCTTTTGTCTCTCTGATGAGTCAGCTACAGTCGAGTTTATAGACTGGTACAAACACCGAGGACTGTTCACAAGCAAGGAGGAGCTGCAAAAGGCTCGTGAACAGGCGAAGAAGAGGAATCCGATTTTGGTGCATGAGAGAGGGTACTCGTTTCCTGCTCTTGAGGGCGGTGTTTTGAACACCATGCCAAAGTGATGCAAAAACTGGTTCATGGAGTGGACATTGTAAATAGAGCGTGGCAAGAGGGCAATGGTGCTTTCAATGCAGCTACACCTCGTCTTATGTGTAGCTTATGGTGGCTCACACTAACATTACATCATCAATAGAAAAAGGAATAGTTTTACCTAAAAGTGCCAATGTGCAACAAGTTCAGTAGGGATGTCGCAGAAGACTGCCACAAACAGGCCTCCATTAGTCGCAGGTCTCCACTGTCAGTGCATGACACCTCTTGTGTAACAAACAGAGCACACTGATGAACAAACGTGACAGCGGTGTACCTACCTCCACACGCACCTCTGGAAATGCCCGCCGTATTGGAGCCAGAACATGATTGCGTCCACTGCTTTTGTTGTTTCCGTTGGTGTGGAGTGGTGTGGAGGAGGAAGAGTGGGGTAGTGGGAGAGAAAGAAGGCCACAAAATAAGCTATAGGAATTAAGTGACACAAACAGGGTGCTCTGAAATAAGGTGGACCATAAGCTATGAGAATAAGGTGTTCTGATTTAGTTAGGTTTAGTTGGTGTCAGTCTAATAGTTAAACTTTCTGTTGACGTGGGAAAACAGCAGTCCAAAAAAGCCATCCCCAGTTGACATATTGCAATAACAAGGACATCATTAGGTAACACCGCATTTCTTATCTAGATATATTGAAAAATATAAGGCGAGATACCAGCCCTTGTGTAATTTGCACCTGCGTCTCACATGTCGGAAAGTACACCTATCATGCAATCGAGAAGAGACGATACGATGAAAACCAATGATGGTTGAGCCAAGCGTATCTTGAGATTGTCGTTCTGAGCTGTTCTACAAATTCTGCTAATGTTGAGTGACTTGCTATTGTTCTTCCCACCCCTCTATCCAATCCATCTATTGTCTATATCTAATCCTCCTCTTCAGGCTTCTCCAGCTTGTATCCCATCTTCTGCAGTTCAGCCTCCAGATTCTCAAATCCTCTCTTCAGTCTAGGCTCCACGGTCACCTCCTCGTTGTTGAAACCTCTCTGGCCCTCAAAAATGATCTCCTTGAGGTTTCCGAGAGGTTCCATGAGAGCAGACAGTTCCAGAAGACCGTCGAGGTACTCAGCAGGAGCCACAGTGAGTTGCTGAACGAGAATATCGAGAAACTGAACGTACAGATCTGTGTTCTTGGCACTCAGCTCCTCACCTTTGCTCAGAATCTTGACATAATCTCTCCAGGTGATGGAAGAAGAGTAGTTGCTGAGAACAAGACAGAGAAGGAAGGATAGCTGAAAGTATCCCAACAAAGAAGAAGCGTCAGAGTTCTTCAGAAGAACGTTTTCAATGTACCACGACGAGTCCAATGAAGCCAGGGTTCTTTCTCGGCCTGTAGATCCCGGTTTCCATGTCTGATCAGGGGTCAGAACGGGGAAGTTCAAAGTGGGCTCTTTATCGAGATTTTCAAAACCAGGAGTGACATTGTTCATTTCGTCAGCAGGAATGGAGTGCGAAACATCATCAGAGGTCTTGTCATCAGCCACAGGGGACGCATTTCTCTTGTCTCTCTGCTCCTTGGATTTTTGAAGAGCGCCTTTCAGAACTGAAGCCTCCTGAACGGTAGCTGTGGTCGAAGAAACGACAATATCAGGCGCAATGACCGACGAGACGACAGATTGGGTCACGTGATTTGTCAGTTTGGAAAAATCGGCAGATTCGGCTGTCTTGTGTTCTTCACTGATAGTGTCAAACGCAAGCATGTAAGGGTACTGTTCCGGAACAATGGACAAAGCCTCGGCAATGTCAATGGTCTGATTAGTCAGCATTTCTTCCTTCTTGGGGTCCCATTTGAAGATGAGCACCTCTTCGTCCTTTGCTTCAAATACCACGCCATTTCGAACACTGGTTTCGTCTTGTCCCCAGTGCAAAATGTGGAATTTTCCAGGAGGGATAGACTTGATGCCTTTAAACGTCTCTGTGGATGTAAAGTAGTACAGATCGATGCCTACCAGCCATCCAGCAGGGATATCCAGAGCGATTGTGGTTTTTGGTGGGCGAGACATGGTAAGATCTATGAGGGTATGAAGTAGAGAGGTTCAGAGTCAATTGCTTAGGTGTGATCAGTTTGTCTCTGATGTTTGTGTTAGATCTGTTTGTCTGTATCACTCGTTCTCAACAGATATATGTTTGGATCGTGTAATGAAGGAGTAGAAGAGTTGCTAAACATATAGTCTTGTCTCACAGCCTGCATGATAAACTCAGAGTTTGAACCTGAGAGATTTGGAGGAGGTGAAAAAACGTGAATACTTGAGAGTAAGTAGTAGCTGAAATTTTTGGTCAGTACATTTACGTGTTGCAGCTATTGATTCCAACTTTTCGAATAACTCTAGCACACCTACAACGTCTACAATCAGTGTTGTCCTGTTCAATCGTGATGTCGAACAAATAACTTTATCAGACGAGATCTTTATCGGGCGTGAAGCTAAGGCGGCCATGTGAAACAAGGAGAAGAGGGAAAAAGAAACGTCGCGTGAGATGAGATGAGATGGGTTGTGGAGAAGAGGTAGTAGAGATTATGGGACTTGCAAAAAAAATGGCAAAAAAATGAAATAAAAAAAGTGATTTCTGGCAGGATCGAACTGCCGACGTTCTGCGTGTTAAGCAGATGCCATGACCAACTAGACCAAGAAACCAGAAGTTAAATTTTGAGATTTTTGGAACGTCTCTATCAAAATTCTGCTAAATTTTTCCGCCGTGAATTTGACGGTATTGGAGAGTTGAAAAATGCATGGGAGCTGTTTCAGTCGACTTCCTACGGCTCAAAGTACCTCCATGTTTAGTTCCTGTGTCACTATGTAGCATATTGATTCATTTATGGTCTTTTCGTCGGTTGGCCTGGTTGTTGAGCAGTGAAGTGGGGTTTGATAGCGGATAGAGGTGATATAAAAAGAATACAAGTTGTCAGATGTCTATTTTAATGCTTATAAAAGAAGAAAAAGACAGTCTCTACTTGTCGCTGGCTGTAGTTATCATTTCGAAGTCATTCTTAATTCACTTCTGCTGAAAGCAGACATGTATACCTCTCTCAAACCACCAGCAGTAATGTAAAAGCAATAAAAGCTACCTATTCCATCTTATTGACAGTGAATTAAGACCTCTATGTAGTTCTCTGTACGTCATCGCCATCCCAAGCTGTTAAACTCACCTACTTATATTTAGTTAAGTTATACTTAGCAATATCAACTAGACTTAACTAAACACTTCTATCACCCCAAGTCCCTCAAACTGTATAGAAATGTTTCCCAAATGTAATAGCACACTATACTCACCACAATCACCTTATCCGAATGTCCATCATCGTCAATACCCTCTCCCTACCTCTTTGACACGACTTTTCTCCTTGACGCGTCGACTGCATTTTAGACGCATGTTAATATGTTTCCACCTCCTCAAGTCATCAACTGTCACCATACACCTCATAAACGCGCCAAATTTAGCCAAAACCCAGCATTCTCATGGCAAATCACGACTCATCTTTGCCTAAGCCTCCACCAGGCTTTATATCCCTGGCAGACCTTCAAAAAACCAGCAACAAGACCGTTTCTGTGATAGCTCGAGTTCAGTCTGTGCTTCCGGATTTCATTGCTCTCACGGACTTTTCCACGTTTGAGCAAAGCAGCTCGGATATGGAGACGTTGGCCAATTTTGACAAAAATGGAGGATGGAGTCTGTCTGAGGAACCGAGCCGAGGAGATGTGGTTTTTCTTAAGGGCATGAACAAGAAAGCGGGCTATAACAAGCGTAACCCGATGTTGTACACAAACCGAATGAAGACCAGCATCTTTTTTTTCAACACTAAAATGCAAATCTTTGGCGAGTATCCGGAACACGTGAATACCTCATCGTACACACCCGGTCATCCGGTATATGAGTACGCTGAAAAGCTGATTGAAGACTGGCGAAAGGACCCTCAATCAGGAATAGGCACAGTGACCGAAAACGGAAACGTGCAGTCGTTCTATATGACTCTGAAAGACGTCTTTGATCACTTTGACACCTCGCGATTCACGACTCTACGAGGCAAAATCAAACGTTTGAGTGCCAAGGTGTTTGAGCTCACTGACGCTCCTGGTTGGAAAGTGGTGGTTGAAGGCTACAACATGGAAGACGAGGTGAGTCAGCGGACATACAATGAGGCCTTGTGCTGTGTGGAGGTGACCTATGTGCGGTTCTTGTCTGTAGATAGGAGTGCCAAGGAATTGCATGCAAAGACGACCGGTAGATCGACCATGTTGTCTGTGTCGAGAGAGGAGAGATTGGAGATGGAGTTGTTGTTTGACGAGGAGAAGGAGGAGGAGGAGGATGAGGAGGAAACTGACAAGAAAACTGACAAGGAAACTGACAAGGAAACTGACAAGCAAACTGGAGGAAATCAAGAAACCGTCGAACATCTCGGAAACGAAAACACTGAAGATGTCCCTGTTCCCGAAGACAGCCCCAGTGAACCACCTTCATCATTACCCCATTCAGAAACAGGAGAAGACTACAACTTGTACTCGGAAGACGGCGATCTAGCCGCATCAATCAGATCAAGATGTGCATCTGCTGTGCCGGCTGAAAAAGAAACGAGCAATGTTTCCACACCACCAACTACAAAAGCTGCACGTGACTTGTCACATGGCTCGTCACGTGAATCGACCCCTGTTTTTAATCCTGCGAGTACGCAGGCCCGAGTTGCACCTGACTTGTCACCAGAGCCACGTGAAGCACAGCCCCTAGTGGCGGAAAGAGTTGCACGTGACTTGTCACCTGAGTCGTCACGTGACCCGACTCCCACACAGCACCGAATGGAGCAACCCGAACCATCATCACCCGAGACGACTACTCCTGCTTTTCCTGTTCCGAGTCAACCGCCTCAAATTGAGACAGAAGTTGCACGTGACTTGCCATGTGACCCATTTTCTGCTCCTCGAGAACCCACCCCGTCACAGGTGAGTCACGATGTTCGTGCTCGCAAGAAGCTCAAAACTGAGTCTCCCATTTCTAGAGTACCAAGTTCTCGAGTTCCTGCCCAAGCTCCTTCTTCTACTCCCATCTTTGTGAGTTCACAGGGACCTCCTCCTCCTAATGAACGGCCCTTAGGATCTCAAGGACCAATGTTCATCATGTCTGAATACGTGATTCCTGACACTGAGCTGCCGTATCTGGTGGTTTCAGGAACTGTTGACGAAGCTGGGGTTACTGACGGAATTTTGTGGTTCCGAATCTACTGCGAAAGTGTGGACAGACACTATTTGGTGAAGATTCGGAAAGAAGACGAACGAGATTTTCTGGGCATCAAAAAACTCAATGAGGAGACGAAAGTCAAGGTGTTCATTGCCTGGGCAGGTTTGCGGGAACAGGTCAAGGTAAATATGATTACCGATGACTCGTCTGAAGAAGGTCTGCAGTATTGGTCTGTGGGAAATTCGTTGGAGTTGCAGATGTGAGGATGTGGATATAAAAATGAATATTTAACGAACTCATTCTATGAAACTGGCTTGTGTTGTAGACATTAGCTGTGTGTGCTGATGCGGTCATAGGAGAAAGAAGCGGATTGAAATTTGCAGCACAGATGATACCGTTTTAGGTGGCATCTACGATCACTGGATGGAGAAGTCGTTTTGGAGTATTTTGATATCATGAAGTGCTACATCTCTACTTTTGTGTCTGATACAAAATTTGTGCTTAGTCATCATGACGACTACTATATGGCCTTAAGCGTAATAAGGTGTTCAGAAACCCGGAGGCCTGAATTCTTTGAAAAAGGGCGAAAACGTGATACCCTTATTTTTGATTGATACTCTCGTG
Source organism: Yarrowia sp. JCM 30695 (assembly GCA_001602355.1). Classification (NCBI taxonomy): domain Eukaryota; kingdom Fungi; phylum Ascomycota; class Dipodascomycetes; order Dipodascales; genus Yarrowia; species Yarrowia sp. JCM 30695. The sequence goes on from BCLX01000004.1 coordinate 88,845, forward strand.
GTTAGATCGGATTTTCATGAAAAGCCTGAATCTGCGGTCTGTTTCTGCATATCATTTTTTTTTGCAAGAGCTGGAGGGTTTTGAAGTTTTGTCCTGAATAGCTTAAATCTCTGATTTTGAGGGGGTGAAGCTGAAGTATCAGTTGACGTCATCAACTGACAGCTCAAACTTGATAGGTATTATTTACAAAACCTATCTGTACCCTCTTCGTACATGTGGTGATTGAGCAATGATCAAGGTAGGAGATACTAGAAGCAACTGACGGGCTATTTACATGTAGATGACACTTCTCTTCTCTTCTTAGTGTCTCAGGTCCTCAGTCTTCCATTTTTGTTATCTTTTGATACCACTCATTTATGTAACTTCGCAGCATGTTACGCCATCACAAAAGCCACAAGAAGTTCAAAATAGCACTCTATAGCCCCAACTAGTTCAACTTGAACCTTTCTCAGTCACTCCACCTTCCAAAGGAAAGTATAGCTTAACAAGATAGTTGGAATGTAGTTTATGGAGCCTAAAGATGAGAAAAAGAAGGAAGAAAAAGTAGCATAAAGTAGCAACAAATAGTGCTACAGGGATCCTCTTCTATTGCTGCCCTTCATTACACCACTCTCAACTCATGTTCAACCCATCCTCCAACAACAACCTTGCTCTATACTGGGGTCAAGACCAGGCAGGCACCCAGCTACCTCTGTCCACCTACTGCAAATCCAACAATGCGGACATATACATCATCTCTTTTCTCGACTCGTTCTCTGGTAACCATACCAACGGCACTGGTGAGGTTGCTGTGAGCTATGAAGGCGGAACGACTAGTCTTGGTCAGGAGATCAAAACATGCCAAGGTCTAGGACGAAAAGTTTTTGTTTCTCTTGGTGGAGAAACCGGCAAATACGGTCTGGATTCTGCTGCTGATGGCGAAACACTCGCTGGTCAACTTTGGGAAACTTTTGGAGGTGGAAAAAACGCTTCTGTGGAACGTCCCTTTGGAGACGTGATTGTCGACGGCTTTGATCTCGATATTGAACAGGGAGATCCAGTGGGATATGGCGATATGGTCAACCGATTACGTCAGCTGTACGCCACAGACCCCTCGAAAAAATACTACGTGTCTGCTGCTCCTCAGTGTCCGTTTCCAGACGAGTATATCACTCAAGCTCTGGTGACTTCACCTATCGACTTTGCATTTGTGCAGTTCTACAACAACGACTGTGGAATGGACGAGCCTGACCAGTTCAATTTCGACGAGTGGGCCCATTTTGCGCAGAATCTGGCTGCCAACCGAAACATGAAGGTGTTTCTGGGAGTTCCAGGAAGCAAGAAAAGTGCAGACACGGGATACGTGCAGGTCCCAGTTCTGAGACATTACATTCAGAAACTGATGAACAACACGGCTTTTGGAGGAGTCATGATGTGGGACGCATCCTCGGCGTTCAGTAACAAGGAACATGGAAGACCTTATGTTCAATATGCCAAAGACGCCCTCAATGGCGTTGTTACCAGTGGTGCTGGTAGAAATGTGGCTGGAGGGGTTGTTATGGGAGTTTTGGTGGCTCTATTGATGTAGAAAAAGTATTAATAGATTTTTTGGGAGGTGGAGAGGATTTTGGTAGAGTTTTTGAGATTCTCTTGTTTCTAGATGTGATTTGATGCTCATATATATTCAAGCCAGTACTGAATGAGACAGTCGTTTAACAGCCGTTCGGAATAGGTAAAAGACAGGAATAAGCTACAAACTGACTCTTTCACACATCCACTTGATAGTTCAAAACTACTCTTGTGTTTTATCGTTGTTCATGTGACTTGAAACACGCAACAATGAATGACTCTTCTCGACTAAACGAGACCTCGATAAAACGCAAATAAACAATCCATGATAACAAAAACAACGTTACTTCATTTTCTCAGACTTAAACTCTCTTATCCACTTACTCCCAGCTGTACATCTCTTTTCATACCACAAATTACACCCTTTTCTTTCCTCACCCTCCACCCTCAAGAGACACATCACCATAACAGACACTCCTAATGCCAAATTCAGCCAATCATCTCACTCCTGTATTCTCTGACACTACCCAAATACTCAGCCGCGTCTTTTATCTCCGTAGCTCTTCTGCACGTCATTTAGTCCCGATTCTGCATTCTTGCTTATGTAAGCGGATTATGTAAGCGAGTCGTCGACTGCTATCGAAAGGGTGTGGCTGAAAAGTGAAAGATAGGCGATATATTGGGCACGTTCCCCACCTCATCTCGATGCATTAACGACGGCAGTCAAACGATATTGATTGACATGCCGACACATATTGCATGGAAATAGGATGCATAATTTTGATCTTGAAAATGAGCTGCACTTTTGAGAGGCACCAATAAAATACTCTGAAAGATGGAGATATATGGTCGATATTGGTATCAAAATGAAGAGGGAGATGAGGCGAGTACATTGGTAGTGTTGGCATCTCTATACAGTTGCTATTGGGCGTACCGTTGACACATTTATTCCACACTTGTTTAAATTACAGAAATGTGATTGGCTATCTCTGCAAATGACTAAGCAAAATCTTGACTTGTTGTCGCAGTCTACTTTTCTGTTCGTTCTTCGCCAATGAAACCGTCTGCATTTCGGTAACAAATAAAGTTGCATTTTAGTTGGGACATGTAACAAATTAAACGAGCGTTAATGTGCTTACTAACATGCAGAAGGTAGAGGCGCACATAAATAACGACTATTAATGGCCTATAATAGTCGATTATTTATTGAAAAGCAGCTAATTGGCAGGGTCCATATGTGACCAACATGTGACAGCACATAAAAAAAGGCTATGCGAAATAATTGTGTACACCACGGAAAATGAAGTGAAATTCAATCAAATCACGATAACTAAATAAAATTCAGACAATTAAATCCAAATCAAATCCAAACAAATCAGATAATCCTCACTCGCTTACCCATACCCAACAAAGCTAGGTTAGGGTTGACCGTTCGTGGGTAGGGGCAGAAATAGGGGTAACATGCATATACGGCAAAAAAGGAAATAGGCTGGCTAGGGGAATGTGGTTTAGGCATGCATATTCTCCCAAACGGGAAATGACAGGGCTAGGGTATAATTCCGGCTGGGAAAAAGACGTTCTAGCCTCAGGGAAGGAGTCCTGGGCAGGGGTGGTTTTATTATCATTTTCTTAGCCATTTTTAGAAATATCTGAACACAATAAACCTTAGGTTATCGTGCATATATTAAGCCTAATTAACGCGGTAGGGTAACTTGTTGAGCATAACAGTTGGAAAATATCAACATGAAATGTGACAGTGGGTAAATATCCACGGAGGGAGGAAAAGTCTGAAAAATTGAGAAAAAATGGGGAAAAAAGGAGAAAATAGAACACGTTCGGCCAGTAATTGAATGTGCTTTTCTGCCACTACAGAGAATATGTGCACTAAAGAATAGCTCGAAATTAGCCCACAAAATGGCCTCAATTGGAGATCTAATATTACCCCTTTTTACACCGATTAAAGTAGCTCGCGGCTTAAAAAAATAAACAGTGGGAGTCTGTGCTCCACGGATTGCACAGCTTCTCAAAAAGGACAGGTGTCGTTCCTTTTTAGGAACGTTGGTATGGCATTTTTGGGATTTCACATGTATGCAGAGAACATGCTTGGCTGGTATGGATGTAGGGTTAGGGGAGGAAAGCTGTTAGGGTATGCTTTATCTGGGCATAGGAGTTTGGGTGGGTTAGGGCGAATAACTTTTTAAGGCTTTTGTGGTTAGGGCTTAGAGCTAAATGCAGTAGCCCGGGCTAGGGTAGAGTCCCAACACGGCAGTCTGGGCTAGGGCAGCGAGCGTTTTGTCGCCCAACCCTATCTTGCGCCAGGGCTAGGGCTTCCCGATTAGCCCCTTTGGGCGCTGGATTAGGGCAGGTAATTAAAACAAGACAAGGGCACGCGACTTTGTGGGTCTGGGCGGTGCATGCAATAATATGAGCTGCGATGTAAACTGCATGAAGACGTATTGAGTGCGTTTGGATAGAAACGGTTCAGGGACGAGAATGGGCATATTTTGAGGTTTTCGTGAAATTCGGTTAATTCGGTAAAATTGGGACGAAAATAATATAATAAATGGAGAAAAATAAAAGAAAATTGAGAAACTCACCCTATACTGTTAATGCTCCAGAATTGGAGCTAATTGAGTGGGAAAAAGAAGTGGGAGATTTGTTCGGACGAGATTTCGGACGTTTGGATGTTTTGCCACTTGTCTCTACTTTTTTTGGAATTGCAGGTATTTGCAGCTATTGCATGTTAATGCATATCACATGCATGCAGCTCCCAGTTGGGATCGAAAGACTATGACGATAAAGGTTGGAGGATTGGCCCAGCGAGATAATATTTAGGAACGGCATAGAGTTTCCAACAAGGTTGGACGTCACCGTCGGGTGAGACATGGAAATGAGGTGAGACATGGTTTGCTTTTGGTGGGTCCATAGCACCAAGATGGAGTGTAAAGCGAAATTGAAGGTCATTGAGGTGATGAGAGTGGATGAGATGATCACGTGTCTGTGCTTTTTTCTAGATTTTTTTTTCTTGGAATTTTGACGGATCTGTATTTTACTTTGTTCAACCGACCCGCTGCCTTACTGTGAGTGATTTCCGGCTTTCGTATTTCTGTATTTCGTATTTAGCCTGGATGCTGTTACACTCAGATTTGTAAGAAGTGCGCCATTATTAGACGCTTTTTAGTTGACCTTGGGAGTGGTTAACGAAGAACAGAGTAATGTGACACTCTGGAGAGGTGGAGGAGAGCAAAGTAGGGCAATTTTCAAAACGAGAATAAATAATTGGCACTTTTCTGAGCATTTCGCACTTTCCAAATCTCCAATACCACCTCTATACCCCACAATACAACGTATTCTATTTCCACCACCTCGGTTTGCCACTATCCTACCTTCTATAGACCGTTGCAACAGTGGCAAAAGATACATGTTAAAAGCACCGCTAAGACATCTGACGCACTGGGAACCTCACACAAGCTCACAAGCTCGCCCAGCCAACTCTCGGATTAGCTACTGTTGCAGAAAAAACAAATCTCCATTTCTCGAATACTCTCTTTCTGTTGCTCCGTATCTCCGTCGACTATGCAGGATATCGGATATGCAGGATAACGGTTACCGAGGCGGTGGAAATGAGGCATTACATGGCATATGGGGCTGGGCTGATGGGGCTGGATTCATGGGGCGTGTGGGCCATGGGACAGTGCTGAGTCAGCTTGTGAACAGCCCGTTTGCGACGTTGTTTTTGAAGGCAGCAAACCCATGATTACTATGGTAAAGTTGTCATTTGACTTTGGAAAGGGAGGTAACGTAGAGACAGCAATAAGTCCGAGGAAAATGGCTGTAAAGAGATGGGGCAGATGTATCGTCGTACAGAGGACGCTCGGCTACGCTGCGCAACTTGTGATTTTTCAAATCTCCATTTTCGGGCCATTTGTAATACTTGTTCGTTACCCTCCCCTCAGCCAATCACAGGCCAGTAATATAAACTTTCCGTCCTGCACGCTGACACAAAGACCAAACCTTGTGTGTCTTTGACCTCTGTGCATCCACCTCTCACCGCACGTCTATCGTAAGTCTTCTTCCACGTTCACCACCACTCACCATGACGACCATCGATAGTTATCCCATCCAGTCGGATATGTATGGCAGAGAGCAGGACGGGCAGCTGGAGCGCGAGAGAGAGATGAAGACACAGACACAGACACAACCGCCGGCACAGACACAGACAGAGCAGCTGGCGCAGACACAAAGACCAGATAGCTCAGAAACACAGACAGCTCAGACGACACAACCAGCGACACAGGCAGCAGCGACACAAGCGAAAACCAACACTGTAGGCGAGGGAAATGCGGCAGCCAACGTCAATGGTGCAAGTGAGGGTGCCACCACCACCACCACCAGTGACACCGCCAATGAGGTGCCCTCCACTACTAACAACGCTGTGGGCAACGACGGCGCCAACGCCAACGCCAACGCCCACGTCGCCTCCGTCTCCCAGCACCTGCGACAACGCAACAACTCGTCCAACTCGGACAACTCGGAAACGTCGTCGTCGCAGTCCAACTCCAACAGCAACTCCTCCGACACCGCAGCCACCACGCTGTCGCCCACAACGCTCACGGGCGAGTCCAAGGCTGGAGGGGCCTCGGGAACCGCCAAAACCACAGACATGCATTTCGCCAAACAGGCCATCCGCAAGCTGTCGGCCGACAAGGGCACGCCCACCACCTCGGCGTTCTCGTCGTTCAGCTCCACCACGTCGCCCACCCAGATGCGGCGACCCACCCAGGCGTGTCTGAACGACGACCCCAAGCCGTTTGCCCGCCGGCCTTCCGATAAGCGGTCTCCCGGCAAGGTGCAGCTCCAGCAGCACGACAAGCACCTGCAACAGCAGCGGCAGCAGAACGGGGAGGTCCACACAGCCGGACAGTACGACAAGGCGCCCTCCAACGGCCCGCCCCAGCTGACGGTGCGCACCGGGTTCAGCAACCCCCAGAGCGCGATCCAGACCCCGGCGTCGACGCTCCCACCGTCGCTGGCGTCGTCCGTCGAGATTGGCGCGCAGTTCACATTCACAAGCCACAACCGGCTGAACGAGCTGGCCAAGGAGCAGGAGGAGAGCGGCGAGACTGCGGGCTCGGGCTCGCAGGCGACCGAGGACCTGGGCGTGCGGCGGCACTCGTCGGCGTCCAACATCCAGGAGTCGCACATCCGGCGACAGATTGCGGCGCAGGAGGGCCTGGCCAAGGCCAACTCGTCGATCGACCTGCTGCTGCCCCCCGTCAACCGCAAGCAGCGACTGCGGCAGTACCAGCCCGCGCTCGCCAAGTTTGATTTTGACGAGGCGCTGGCAAATGAGGCTGGCGAGGGCGCTCGTGGGGCTGCTGCTTCTGCAGGCGCCCATGGGGCTGAGGCTGGCACTCCCACCGGCCCCCAGACCGGCGGCACTGCGTCGTCGGCTGCCCCTCAGAGCAAGGCGCCCGCTGCCATCTCGGCAACCGGCTCGAGGCCGTACGATTTCGCCTACGAGGACGAAATCTCGGCGTCCGCCCCCGCGGCCCCCAACAAGCTGCACCGGGTCTGCAGCAACGAGTCGTCCATCTCGACGATGGCGCCCCCCAAGCAGCTGCATACCCCCAAGACGCCCATGTACGTGCCTGCCGTGCTGCGAACACAGAACATGACGCTGTCGACGTCTCCTCTCTCCGACTATGGAGAGACGGTGCACGAGATTCTGATGGACGCTCCTGTGACCGGCCCTCCCCGGCGGTCGCACTGGAAGCCCGACGACGCTCGTCCCGGATGTGCCATCTGCGACGTGCCGTTCACCTTCTTTGAGCGACGACACCACTGCAGACGGTGTGGCGACGTCTTCTGCGGCCAGCACTCGTCGTATTCGCTGCGACTCGACCAGCACTGCAACTTCAACTCGCAGGGCTACCTGTCGCGGTCGTGCGACATGTGTGCTCAGGACTTTAACGAGCACGTCATGTCTGTGAGCCGGCGACTCGAAGAGACCCTTGGCTGGGGCAGCAGTAGTGCTGCGGCCTGGGAAGAGGTGGCTGGAGTGGCCGGCAAGGCCCGGGGAGTGGCCAGCAGTGGACACAACCCCGCACTACGATCGTTTGACTCGCCATCAGCAGCTGCTCGGCAGCGATACAGGGCTCACACAGGCGGCCCCGGCGGTCCCATGCGCCAGAGCGTCGGCCAGAGCCATAATATGCCCTCCAAGATGGAGGGTGGCGAAGCCATGGGCCAGCAGCCGCCGCAACCGCAGACCCAGGACATTGAGGTTGGGTCTGTGCCCGCCAACTGGAACTGGTCCACCTTTTAGAGGTGGCCGTCCACACAATAACACAAGCATATGCATTAATTTATAGGTAAGAGTGATTTTTGGATAGCGAAGAGGAAAGCTGGAACTGCCACGCAGTCTTGCTTTCTTCGCGCTCAACAGTAGTTGGTGAAACTGGTGTGCGTTATATTTTATCATTCTTGTATAAGAGCAATTGCTAAAGCATGAAGCAATTGATTCGAGATTCATCGATTGAACTCGGCTGTATACTGTCAGTCTCTTTAGAAATACGATATACGAGGACCACAGTGTACAGTGTTTACAGTGTTTGGTTATCGACCCCTTCTGGAGTCGTATCTCCATCTCGTATCTCTCCCACTCTTATCTTGCGTATTCGGAGATACTGGCTTGAAGGAGTCATTCCAGGGGCTGTGAGACCTTTGGAGATTGAGACTTTAAGGCTCCAAGACATGTTTCAGCTGACCATGTTTCAGAGAGCAAAGGAGAGGTGATGATATATTTGTTTCAGCTGAGGGATTACCCCATGGGCAGTGTGCTTTGTCAGCGGTGAAAGATATCGAATATAGAAGCAAAATGAGTTGTGCCTATACATGAGTTTCTTGAAGATCACAGTGTTAACTTTGGCTGCTTCTTTGGCTTCCATGGCTGCTGTCTCATCAGCACGATAACGCAGAATGGGCTGTTATTTGGGCAAGAGGATGTACAAGTGAGACAGAAGGGGGAATGAAGAAAGAGTGATGGAGAGGGCTGGTTGTGAGTGGCAAGTATTGGGGATTATTTTTAGATAATTTTCTCGTATATTTAGCAAGCCTGAAAAGATCATTGTAGAACGAGGAGATGGTTCAAGTGTCTTGGAAATGCAGTCTTTGTAGATCCCCGTGGGAGATCGTATACAGCGATGTATTGCAGTGGAGATCATAGTATTGCAGTGCTTGTGGAGATCGTCGTATTCCACAAGGTGGGGAGAACAGAGAAGAACAGATTGGAGGGTCTTTCAGTTGTGAAGTACTTGCTGTTCAAAGAACACACATTTGGAGTGTGTGTGGGATGTGAATAAAGGGCATTCTACTGGCAAGAAGGGCAACGAGAACATTGGCTAACGTGAGGGCCGAGAATTCCTTTTTCCGTCATTGTTCGGTTGAGGTTGCTAATTATTTGAGATGTCCTGGTCCCTTCTGAAGGACCATGCTGGCAGAAGAGGTTAAGATAGCAGAATTAAACTGAATGAAAGAAGGGTCGGATACCATGTTTTTAATCAAAGCTGTGGAACCTCTGGAGGACCTCATTACGTTTCTTGTATTTGTTCGACTATGACCTTTGCTCGCATCTCTTACTCCACGTCTTTAGTCCTCAACTAATAGAAGACAAAATCTATGAAGTGAGCTTTATAAGTCAGCAGACAGTCCAACTCCTCAATCCTCAATCCGCACATTAATTGATTGATCTTCTTTTTGAGCTGCGACTGCTCTATATTAGTCACCAAGGTCTCATTCCTCCGAGACTACAATGTGAAATCGTTCCACATGCCTGAAATCACCTGTCACGATATATTCCTCCACCACGATAACGCAACGGTGCCACTATCATTCTGACATTGACAGCTGACATCTCAGGAGACCCCTAAACTAGTGTTTCACGCGGTAGCTTGAATAACGGTCAGGGGTGATGAGAATCACAGGCCAAGGCACTAATTATAGAAGGTGCGGCATTATGATAGGTGACGTTTCTCTTGACTATCGCTTGTAGCATGAATTTGTCACCACCATTAGCAGCAATTATAGATCGGTGGATGAGTTATAAATGCCGTGTATGACAAGTCATTGACAGGGGTGTGTTTTACGAGATCTCAACAGTAACCAAAAAGATACATCGATCAGCACATCTTAAATCGAATCTCTAACCGTCTTTCAGTTAGCTCTAACCTCTACGGTGGCTCACCTCGGCTAAATTTCCTCCTCCACACCCGCTATATCCGTAATTCTGTGCCGTTGAAAGACGGTTGTTATGCCACAAGGGTAAACGGCGGTTTCGAGTCTAACTAAATGCAAGCTATCTGCAGAGTCTATCTGAAGGTTTGGTTACTGAGTGATGAATGTGAGCAGTGAGACAGGAGGATGATGGACGGTCCGACAATGATGTTGGTAAAAGAAAATGGGTTGCGGACCGTTGGCAAAGTTTCGGCTATGCCAGACAGAGCAACGAAAGACACTCTTCTCAGCAACATTTCGCCCCTTGACCCGATCAGGCCCAAAATCGGAACTATGAGGAAACCAAAGACGGGGAATTCGCTGGACTAGCTGCGTTCTGCATAGCTTGGCTGGGGGATGCGGTGGACACTTTTGGGGTTCTTAGTGATCGCTGAAAAAATAAGGTGGGGAAGTAAGGTGGTGATTTTTGGAAAATGTGAGAATGAAAATAAAAGACACGGAGGAGAAGCATCAACTCCAGATACCCATCAACTCGAGAGTCTCCCACCGCCAAAACCACCTCCTGTAGACCTCGCACTATCAGAACTTTTTCAGGCATTACGTTTGGCAAAAGAAAGTGGGATGACTATTGTGGGCTGCTGATTGGCTGGGAAGAAAAGTAGCCTCAATTAATGCACAATCCGCTCTCTCCGGCCGCAGACCCGTATCTGTTGCATTGTCGGTGTCTATTCGGGCCGTGTGATCTGCAGAGGGAGAGCATACAGGTTATGACTGTTTGAATGGCTTAGGCATGATGTTGTGTTATGAGTGTAGGGTGTGGGCAAGAACAAGGCCATAAGCCGCAATAATAAAACGGCCTGCTAACCGGATAAATACTGACGGATCATGACTCATGAGCTATATTTGAACTAACAGCTCTGGCTAAAAGGAGGGGAAGTGCTAGCCTGGTTATACGAGATGGTACGAGGGAGTGGGTCTATGTGCTTGTTTTTGGACTAATGTGTTCGTGGGTGGGTCTAAATGAAGGGTTATATGTCGTGTTTGAAGTTATTCGAGGTCATAGCGATGGTGTCTATAGCCCGAGCTATCGTTATTTGTGACTTCTTGAACTGACCATACGGTGTACCTCATAATGGGAGTTCACAGAGCTTCAAAATGCAGTAACCACATGAGGACACAAGTTTTCATTCTAAGGTCTTAAAAACCCATTATTCTTTACCAGCCATCACTTCATGCTGCCGTTTTTAGAACACTCCATTCTCGATCTGATAACATCTAAACAGTTATACGGCAACTCTTGGCACCCCTTCACTTCGCTTCGCCTCGCTTCCTCGCTACAGTTCACTCACTTGAAACGCCGATCGGTCGCATTCCTGACGCTGTAACAAGATCGCTCGGGCTTAAGACTGCTTATAACCCAGAGTAGGAGAGAGTTAAAGCAGGGCAGGGAAGAAAAGAGCCGTTGATGTGGGGATGAGCGGGTAAATATGTTCCCGTTCTGTACAAGCGTGCCCCTGCCGTTGGAGGTGAGATGCTGAGTTGCCGCATTTGGGGTTGTAGATCTCGTGTACGGAGTAGTTGACAACCTCAAGTATTTCCTTGACGGAACCTTACCTTCATTCACTCGACGAAACATCAATCGAAACTGCTTCAGAGAAGTGCACGTCGCTGATTTGGATCTATACAACGCAGCTACAGTACATAGCTTCTCTCTCCTTCCACACTCAACAGCTTTGGGATACAAAGATGAAACAACTCCTGTTCAGCACATTGTCACTGGACATACCAGACGCAGAATGGAAATGTCTTGGACGCTAATACAAGACAAGACGCACCTCTCTCATGCCTATGCACTTAGCGTCGTACTTAAGAGCCGTAGGCAATCGAGCGGCTGATCCCAACGAACAAAAACTCAGAGTGAGATCGAAGTGCAAGCAAGGACAGGAACATTGCAGCAAACATAAAAAATGAGCGGTAGGGGAATTGAACCCCTGGCACCTGCTAACAACTGAATGGAAGGCAGATATGTTACCACTACACCAACCGCCCGAATTTTTTTAAAAAAACAGGAAAAATTTGCCAGGGAAATCGGAGGTCTGCTGACTAATACGGCCGACTCGAATTAGAGGCATTAGAGAAGAGCTGATGAGACGGGAGCAGAATTGAGTTATTTAAGAACCCTTTATGAGCTATTATAACTGGCTTATGTATGTTTCTGACAGTTATTGGTGAAGATATGGTGTTTTGTTGTGAGGGCATTTGGAGGATTTCGGTACGTGCACTTGTAGGGCCTCTAGCCCTTGGTATAAAATAGACAAAAATCGAGGACTGCACGGGTGTGCATATTTAGAGTGTTGAGATGTCACAACGTAGTTTTGGGTGTCTGTTCCACTCTTTTCGACCAGCATTCGACATCATGTTTTTCGTCTTAGAGAAAAAAAGAGGTGGTTAACATGGCTTAGTTGAACTGTTGAGGCGATGTAAGATAAATGGGCAGGCTAGATCTGCTTGTTCCAGCTTAAATGTTCATCAATATGACAGTAGAGACATTCATCCTACTCTTTAACAGCACACAAGTGTTTCGCAAGTTCACATTTGATGAGCACTGCAAGTAGAAGATCACGCAGTGAAGCTGCTAAGAACGCACAAGCACCAGAGAGTGAAATAGTTTATGGTTGAAAGAGATACGTAACCACCACTACGGCTCTTGCATTCACTTGTCCTGTCTTTTTTGGAGCTGTTGAACTATCTGTTCTGCTCACGGTTGCAACCTCGTATAGTCGGCCACTTTTGAGAGTCTACATCCCATAGACTGAACCATTTGTAAGCGAGAGCAAGATTATCTGATCCGAGCAGGCTAGCTTGTCATAACCAGCCCCGTTGATATGATTGATCCGCTCAGCTATGACATTGGATAGACATAGAAAGAAGATATTTGAATGGAAACAAGGTGACGAAGCTAACAAACAGGAAGATGTGGGAATTGTAGGGGATTTCATTCCTATATTCTATCTCTTTTGTCTCTTCAATACTGTTCACCTCTCTTTCAAACCGGACCTATCCCTCTTGTAATTGCCCGTTGCCGAGCTCCTAATTCCTCCTAATTCCTCCGAAGATCCAAATACCCCCGACTAAATGCTCCGGAGCTAATCCCTGCAACTCTAGCAGCACTACGTTACCCCACAGAGCCGTGTGAACCAATCATTTCGCGCCATTTCTGCTTGACGACCTTCAGCACGCTAAACTAGTGTCCCGAATGCTGCTAACGTGCTTAATGTGGGCCTCCGAAGGAATGAGAGTGTGGCGGGGAAATGAACAAGAGCTGGAGTGTCTTGGCTGACAGCGGCGACGTTAAATACGAAAGTGACAGTTCTTGGCATGACAACGGTGAACAAACAAATGCACTATGAGTGTCGCAGTTTCAGGATTATTCAAAGAGAAGAAAGATAGAAGCATCAGGCATACGTCATCAGCTAATATGTGGCTACCCCGGAGGTAAGATGGTTTAGTCTCCTGTCTTCTGCGCGTGGTTGTGCAACTGAGGTGAGGAATGACTACAAGAGAATGAAATGGAGTAGGCAGAACTCCATAAAAAAGAGATAGAAATAGTTCGAAGAGTTCGACAAGAGGGGTTTTCTACTTAAAAAATGATTTGAATCAACTCCACGTTCAATTTGTACAACCACCCCATCCCCAAACTACACCCCGCCATGCATACCCCAACAATTGAAGGCACCAATTCTCACCCTAATTCCGGCTAAAAAACGGGGTAACGGGTGTTGGATCTGTTGGTATATAGCCCTACCACGCGCCTTCAGACAGATTCCTCCAATATACTCTCTTATCGCTATGTTTTGGAAGAACATGAAAAATGAACCTCCTCAGGTTCTCAACGCTACACTCTTTTTCTCAGTCATCATCTTCGGTTTGCTGGGATCAGCCAGAGGTCTTGATGAAGGCATGATTGCAGGAACAACGTCACAGCCCTCGTTTGAGAGCCAATTCAAGCTCAAAGACCCTTCAAAGTCAGCCAACCAGCAGGCTAACGAACTATCTAATATCACAGCCATGGTTCAGATTGGATCTGTGGGCGGCTCTCTGATTGCCATGTTTGTGCAGGACCGAATTGGTCGAATCAGATGTCTTCAGGAGATGATCATTCTGTGGACTGTGGGTGTCATCATTGAAGTCACTTCTCACACTCAGGGCCAGCTTTTGGCAGGCAGATTTATTGCAGGACTTGGAATTGGCCAGTCGGTGGTCGTTGGACCTACATATCTTGCTGAGGTGGCTCCTAAGGCTGTCAGAGGTCTATGTACTTGCATTTTCTCAGGTTCCGTCTATCTGGGAGTCATGTTGGAGTATTTCGCCAACTACTCGACTTCACTGCACATGAAGCCCACTAGTCGAATCCAGTGGGTGCTGCCTACTGCCGTCCAGTTTATTTTTGCCGGTCTTCTGTTCATTGGCTCGTTTTTCATCAACGAAAGTCCTCGATGGCTGATGAAGATTGGAAAGGACGAAAAAGCCGTGGAAACGCTGTCGAAAATCAGAAACTTGCCTGTCGACGATCTCTACGTTCAGGGAGAGATTGTGGATGTCAGAGAGCAGATTGAGCGTGAAAAAATGGCTCTCAGTGGAACCAGCATGTTTTCTCTCCTCAAAGAACTCGTTTCCACAAAGGCAAACAGATACAGGCTGTTTCTGGGAATCATGGTCCAGCTGCTGGGTCAGTGGTCTGGAGCTAACGCTGTCACAGTCTACTCGCCCAAGTTTTTTTCCATGCTTGGAATTCCAGACAAGACTGATCAGATGATGTACACTGCTGTCCTTGGAGTCATCAAGTTCTCTTCTGCCATTTGTTGTGCTCTGTTTCTGATTGATACTATTGGACGAAGACGGAGTCTGTACACCGGTATCTGTCTCCAGTTTGTTTCCATGCTCTACCTTGGTATTTATCTCACCATTGTTCCTGCCACAGTTGGAGTGGACAGATCTCCTTCTCAAAAGAAGGCTGGAGGTGCTGCTATTGCTGCGATCTATCTGTCAGGATGTGGCTGGGCTCTGGGCTGGAACTCCATTCAGTACCTCATCAACGCTGAGATTTACACTGTTAGACACAGATCACTGGCTTCAGGTATCATCATGGTGTTCCATTTTGCCAACCAGTACGGAAACAGTAAAGCTCTTCCGTTCATGCGGTCTGGAATCACCGATCACGGCAGCATGTTCTTCTTTGCAGCTGTTTTGCTGATTGGACTTGCCTGGTCGTGGTTCTTCTTGCCCGAAGTGTCTGGAAGATCTCTGGAAAGTATTGATGAGATGTTCTCTCTTCCTTGGTACCAGATTGGAAGACGGGGTCATAAGCTGGTGCCTGAGACTGGCACTATCATCCAGATCCAGGAGGAGGAAGAGAAAAAGGGAGGCGTTATCCACGTCGAAAATTGTTAGCATGGTGAACTGTTGTATGTAGTAAATATATTGTTTGATTTAGCTAGAGAATGGTAATTAGGCAGATGGATAGCTTAATCATAAAGAGGAACATTGTTGTAGAAATAGTTGTGACTCAACAAGAAAGAGATATTGAAAGCCACAATTTGTAAAACTTGTCTTTCGAGAGTCACCTACTGTAACTAACATGGAAAAGTTCTAGTACGTCCGAAGGCAATTCTGATGTCGTGACAGAGCATGTTTGTTCTTGAAAATTGCATCTGTGTTCCTAACACCATGCTCCTTCCTTATCTAAACCTTAATGGAAATAAAGCCCGATTTTGGGGAATTATTTAGAGACGTTTCAGGAAGTGGGGATGCAGGTTGTTTGAGTTCCATTTAAGCTCAAGTTAACTCCAACCGAGATATAGACGTGAACTGCCGTGTTGAAGCGGTTGTGAAGAGAATTAGAGAAAAACCAATCGATAGGATTGTTGGAAATTATTCAAAGAGTATATTTTAATAACCATTCTCAACTTCTCCCCTAATTTCACCCCGTCATTAAACAGTCAAAGCTCCAACCACGCTCAGAAAGTAAGTTTCAGGTGCAGCTTGATCTTGAACTGGAGGTAGCTATTAGGTGCAACGGGAGAGACACATGAATCAAATGTACTGTAGGGAAATATGAATGCCCTTTCATATCAATCTTATTATCATCATCAGTCTAACCCTTTTGGTTTTCCAAGTCAATTTGGATGTAAATGATATGTTCGGTTAGCTTTGAAAGCTAACCACTACGAAAATCAAGCATACTTGTACGTGAGGGACCACTTGACAGTAAGAAAGTAAGTTATATATATCTTGTGTCATTAAGTGAGACAAAAGGGAGATATCAGCAGTTCACCAAATAATGGCAATCGTCCTGTATATCAGCTCTCATAGGTGACACCCTCTTTCAGATCAGATTGGAAATAAGGTTTCAGACACGCGATCCATCTGAGTGATGATAATTTGGATGTCCAAACACACCTCAATAAACACAACACACCAACAGAGAGCTACTCCATCACGATGGTCATCACTACTAAACGGCCAATACTTCTCAGCTGATCACATACACTACCGGTGGAGCAATCACGCTCTTTCCCAAACACGGCCTGCAATGCACACCAATGTACATAATCCATCTTTATGCACGGATGATGGGGCATGTTACCAAAAGGGTCAACCCATTTGGGCCATACTGAAGCGGTGACTTGGAGAGTGTTGTATATAACACATATCCAAAATGCTTCGCTCTTCACACCCACATGTTCTTCTCTACGACTCTCTTCCAGCACCAACCAGGACTCTCCACAGTCTGGCTACTGGCTACGGTGAACAAGTCTCTTCAGAGACGAGAAGTGATGGATTTGCAAATCAACCATGTTTGCAAGGAAATCTCGTCTCCTGCTCATCCCATGGCTTTGCGGCTCTCCAGTCAACTCATGTATGGCACAGTTTTGGCCATGAGTCGCCAGTCATCGAGTTTGCATGCGGATGCTAACAATTTGCGTAATCGGCTTAGCTTTGCTCCTCTGGCTCCTCGGTCTATTGACTTGCCACAAAGACGAGCTGTGCCGCAGTCTCTTGTTCTGGAGGACGTGGCTGTGTTGCCAACTACGCTGCCTCTTCCTGAGATCTCAGGCGTGCCTATTTCTGGCCTACCCCAGTTGAACATGCCTGAACTAATCACCCCAGAAGTTAGTTGGGCGTTTGACGACGAAGATGACGATCTCGGGGACTTGGACATGTCGTTCGATGACAATGGGCTGTTGACCGATAATCTGAACATTGACGATTTCGTGGTCGATGATGGACTGAACATGGACCCTAATTCAGACTACATGCCTCCAGGAGATGGTGTTTTGACTCCCCAAACACCCAGGTCGCCCAGAACTCCAATGCACAGCTCTCCGCTGTTTACAGGTCACGAAATCGTGCCAGTTGACGATCTAGCCACGATCCAGGAAGCTACTCAGACGGCAGTTCGTCGCAGAAAGCGTGTGAGAGCAGCTGTGCCTGATGACGAGATTTCGCTCAAAATGGCAGACATTAGGAGTTTCCGTGACAATTATCTGGAGAACATGGAGCAACAAAAGGCTGAATCGCATCCAAGACGGAAGAGAAGAAAAACCAAGTTTGCGCAGTGGAAAGAGAGTGTTCTGAACCATTGCGAAAGTGACCCTATTTTGCTTCTTGAGAATGAAATCCAGACTCTCTTCGCTCAATCTGACCCTCCCAGAAGACCGAGACCTGCTCCTGCTGTCGAAGTCGGAAGAGCAGGTTCTGTTGCTGGCACACCTGCTCCTGCTACTCCAGGGTCAGTGGAAATAGCTAGAAGAGGCTCCAACGTCACTTCTCCTTGGAGTGATCAAGGGGACAATCGAGTCCTGGGCTCTTCCGGGATCTTTGGATCACGAATGATAGGTTCAGCAGGCACCCCGGGGTCAGGAAGAGCACGTCATAGTCGCCGAGGAGGCGTTAATTCGCGTTCTGGATCCTTCGGAGATGTGGATTTTCCGGACGACTTCCCAGATCCATACCTGCCTGACGACATGCCTGGGGAGGATGGTGAGTACCACATGTTGTCCGGCACTCATGAGGTGCAGGAGTTCCTGTTCCATCTGATGAGCGTTTGTCAGGGCAGGACGTCGTTTGAAGTTATCCTACCATCGACACTGTCCGAAGGTGCACCCAACGATCGAGCCACAGCTGCTACGTCGTTTGCTAAAGCGTTGGATCTGGCTACCAAGGGTGTTATCAAGCTGACTGGTGGCGGAAACCCAGACAGCGTATTTATTGAGTTGACTTAGAAGATAGAGTGGCGAGTGATTATGTAATTTAATTTGGATGATGTATCTAGAGGCCTTTAAGGCAGATGTACAATCAATGAAAGTTCAATATGGACAACAATGAAGCTCAGGTCCAGATTCTGTCTCACCCTTAGGTTCATCTACCTGTGAGACATTTGTTCGCCCATGGGTTCTTTTGTATAAGTAAGAGTACTAGTGCTTTGACACTGAGTAAGATAGGGTAGATGCTGTACTTGAAGCAACCACCTTGTATATTTCGTTTCTTAATTTACCATTGGCTTCAAATGTGCAATAATACTGGATTGTTTCCGTATAACAAGTTCCCATCGAAAATCGCAAGAGGTCCCTGTAACTGGGGCATTCTAGATTGTCTAGTCCACATTTCAAGACCTCGAGGTGCACTATTTAAGCACTAGTTGCATTATCTAGACTCTATAGATTCATCTAGACCCTGTTAGTAGTATCTAGACCTGAGTCTCACGCTTAGAAGTTAGAAGAAACAAGACTAAGGCTGACTATATATTCAAGGCGGCTCGTTCGATCTCATCTGCTCTTCTCCAACTACCGTCAATGACAAGAACCAAAGAAGTCGTCAAAAAGTTGGCCCGCAACGAAAAGCTTCAGATCGACAGGGAAGGATTAGATAGCTGGAAAATTGATATCGCTTTCGAACGAAAATTTAATCGTTCAAATATTAATATCGTTGTCACTTCGTCATTCCTCCTTCTCGGGAAACTCATGAAATATATAGAGGAGTTCTATATCAGTTCAACTTCTTGGCCTTCACATTTTGACACCCGACACTTCACGGTGGATCACGTTAT
Organism: Yarrowia sp. JCM 30695; assembly: GCA_001602355.1. Taxonomy (NCBI): domain Eukaryota; kingdom Fungi; phylum Ascomycota; class Dipodascomycetes; order Dipodascales; genus Yarrowia; species Yarrowia sp. JCM 30695. The sequence goes on from BCLX01000004.1 coordinate 107,737, forward strand.
CTTTCTCTCAATAACTAACAATTCTGTCGAAGATGTCTTTAGCATCATTGTGGAACCAACGAAAATAGAAGGAAAGACGATTGAACCAGTGGTATATTCAACATTGGCAAAGCAAAACGATACCATAGTTTATCTTGAAGGGAAGGTAAAGAGTCTTGAAGAGGAAGCAAAAAGAAGTCCTAAAACCGTTAAATTTGACACGCCCAATCAGCTGAGTAAACTCAGAAATAACACAGCCACTGACTTCGTCATTGAGAGCTGCGATGGAGATTCGATTCACGTGCACAAGTTGGTCATGACTACTTACTGGCCCTTTTTCCGAACCATGATGGAAAATAACTGCAAAGAATCAATTGAGGATACCCTCAAGCTGGAGTACAGCTCTCAGGATATAGAAAGACTGGTTTCTTTTCTGTACGGCCAAAGCTTCGATTTTTCTTTCAACGACGCTGTCATTTTGCTAGAGCTGGCAGGTGTTTACCAGCTTCCAGGACTCATGGATCTGGCATACAAGAAAATGCGAACGATGGAACCGACTCTTCAACTCGATGATTGTGTCAAGGGATGGAAGAGTGCTAGGTTGAGTCAACATGAGGAGGCTAAGACCTTTTTCACCAAACTATTAGTAGCCAAGGCGAAACCAATTCTGAAGGAGAAATCAGTGGAAGCGGAATTTGCGTCTCTCGCTGGAGACGAGTCTATTGATCTGTTGCTGGATTGTCTAAGTGTGTAGAGACATAAGTAATAAATGATTGTGTTGTAGTGAACTTGTGGTGTTTGAGATCAAGATGAGAACTACATTGTAAGAAACGATACCTAACTCATCGGCTATGGATGTGCCGTGGAAAGTTTGAACTTGTAAACATCCAAGGATAGCGTAGCTAATCTATGGTGGCTAGAATAGAATTAGTGACGACAATGGAAATGACTCTGTAAATTGGGACACAAAAAAGAAGAAAACCGATTTTTGTAGACGTTCAACAGGTCACGTGACTAATGTCTCCTCTACTGCTCTTGTTTCTTACCCCCACCTCCTCACGCATCCCTTACATGCTGATCTACATGTCTTGGAATTACGTGCACGAGCGTTGGCGTCGGTGAGGCTGTAAAAACAGATTGAATAGTTAAAATCACGTGACACATAGTAGCACTAACAAGAGACATTTCATATCCACAATATTGCGCCAAGCTTGTAGAGAATCTCATCTACATATTGTCATAATACGCGTCATGCCAAGGGTTCCATGCAGCAGCCAAGACGGGATAGGGTTTCGGTTAAGGAGAGCAGATCTACATAAACACTCGTGAACAGTAATGATCTACATACCAGAGAGATCCTGGCGCGATATATAAGCGTCGCGATGCACGGAAGGCTTGGCATAGAAAGTCGTTCGTTTGAGACATCATCATGAAGTCGGTGTCCTTTTTCATTGGCCTGTTTCTCCTTCAAGGAGTAAGTGCAGCTCCTACACAGCCCAAGGTGCTGCAGATTCCTGTCACCAGACACCATGAATCTGCCGCTGAGGTGAACCGAACGCTAGCTCTCGCGAGACGAGACGGAGCGTACACTGAGACCGTGCACAACAAGGAGTTTTGGTACTCCATCTCCATTTCTCTGGGAACCCCTGCTCAGCAGTTCAATGTGCTGTTGGACACTGGCTCGTCTGATTTGTGGGTGTTCAGTACTGCTGACACAACCGACTGTGCCCAGGGAGCTTGCGAGTACACCGGTCAATTCAACACTAAGGCTTCTTCCACCTACCACTATCTCAACAGTGACTATAGTATCAACTATGTGACGGGTTCTGCTCATGGAGACTGGGTAACTGACACGCTCTCTGTTGGTCCTGTGACGCTCAGCAACTTCCAGTTCGCTGTGGCTGACAAAGCTGTTGGAAATACTGCCATTTTCGGCATCTCTCTGGAGGGATCCGAGTCTCTGAACCATGGTCAGCAACCCGAGTACCCCAATTTTCCCGTTCAGCTGAAAAACCAGGGCTTCATTGACAGAATTGTCTACTCCCTGTACCTGGAGGACGTGAACTCGCCCCAGGGCACGCTTCTTCTTGGAGGTATTGATTACGCCAAGTTCCAGGGAGCTTTGAACATCATTCCTCTCCAGAACGCCAACGCTTTCCAGGTAGTCTACCAGGGAGTTGGAATCAACGGAGCTGGGCCTTATGGACAGCCTCATGTTGCTGTTCTGGACTCTGGAACGTCATACACGTTCTTGCCTGACGATATCTACTACACCATTTTTGACCAGGTAGGACTGTCTAGCCAGGTGAACCAGAACACGGGTCTCAACTACGTCAACTGCAACACTCACGTGACTCTGTCCTTTGACTTTGGCAACGGAGCTATTATCAATGTCGACTCCAGCGAGCTGGTTCTCAAGCTGAGCGACATTCTCGGAGACCCCCATAACAACCAGTGTGTTTTTGGAGTCTCGTCAAATGACAACACGCACGGCATCACTCTTCTCGGAGACACGTTCCTCCGGTCTGCATACGTGGTCTACGACATTGAGGAGAAGGAGGTTGGCATCGCTCAGGCAGTGTATACCAGCAACTCCAACGTTCAGCCTGTCACTGGACCTCTCAGTAATCAGCGTCAGCAGCAGCAGCAGCAGCAGCAGACTCAGGGTCAACAGGGTCAGCAGCAGCAAGGACAGCAGCAGCAGGGTCAGGGACAGTATCCCTGGGACGGTCAGCCTTTTGGTTCTGGCTTCTTTTAGCATGAATGTATTGTACGATAGTAAGTCAGATGGACTTGAATACTGTAACAGAGTGTTAAGTATTGGCCTAACAAAATAGCTAAATTGTTGAGGATAAATTAACGTTCTCAACCCAGTTCAGTAATTAGGTAAAAGAGCGTACTTAGCTCACCAGATGCATAGCAGCAAAGTCGTCAAAAACTGAACCTGGATCAGAATATACTGTGGCATACATTTCTCATCTTAAAATACTTAATAGATAAATTACAATATATACAAGTTCCTTCCAAGTTCCTCCGCTTCTTCCCAGTCCCCGACCTTTACATATAATTCCCTTTCGTCTCATCGTGCTCCAGTTTGATCTTTTGAGGCATGGATCCATAGCTCATCATTTGTTGCTGCTGCTTATCAGGTTCAAGCAGATCGAAATCGCAGCTATAGCTCACCTCCATCATATCATCGAGTTCCTCGGCCTCCCTTTGAATCTGTTCCTTCACAGCTGTAATAGAGTCATTGCCAATCACAAACCGATGGGGAGGATTGGGATTGCAAGCTATAGAAATGATTCCATGGACGATATCGGTGATGGCTTGCTCAGGGTAAATGTCCTCACGAACAACGATATTGCGCAATCGAGAAACGTGTTCTGACGTCTGTTCATCTTCGGTCATAACCACACCTTGAGTGAACAGAGACGCCTCTAGAGGAGCAATAATGTTAGTTATTTTGACCCCAAAACGAGCAACTTCGAGCGCCAGAGACTCACAATAACCACTTAGAGCCCGGTTAGCAGCACATAACAGCGATAAACCAGGAGTAGCCAAACTTGTGGTGGAATCCATAATGTTGATGATATGACCTTGCAACTGGCGTCTAAAATGCGGCAAAATCGCCTTGATGACGTTCACATGGTGGAAAAAGTTGCTCTCAAACTGCTCATTCACCTGCCAGTTCTCGTACTGAGAAGCCTCTCCCAAAACCATGGTATGACTGCAGTTGACAAGAACATCCACTGTAGGACGTCTATTGAACGCGTCTGAAAACGCCATTTGACAAGACGTCGAGTTGGACGGATCAATCTCCACAAACGATAACGCACTATTGGAACCATGCTTGCTCAACAATAGTTGCAGGTTATCTTGAGACGTGGTTTCTCCTACTTCCAGACTCCCCAGGGCCTTGTTGATCCCTCCAATCACCACATGATTGTCATGAAGCACCCGCTGCGCAATCTCCACGCCCACCTGAGTGTTGATATTGCTGATAAACCACACCTGGGCCTTGGGCGTGTTGTCGTTTTTTTTCATGGTGAAATATCAGAGATCAGACACTGTGGGGTCCGAACTTTGTCCGTGATGTTGCATGAGCCGCAGCCACAAGAAATGGGGTAAGGTTAAAGTGTTATGTAAGCAGATTATGTAAGCCAGAGCTTGATTATGTAAGCTTAATTTTAAGATTACGTAATTGCTTGATGATGGCCAACAAATATCTCTACCTGATACTGGTAAAACAAAGTGAAGCATACTATGCTGACTCTAGACATGCCCTCTCACATAGCCGTCTTCCACTTCTGTTGTTCAATATCCTTATCTATATACTTACATGCTTCCTTCTTCTTACACCTCCAGCTCCATAGAGTCCTTGATGGCACCAATGGCAGCACTGGTCTGGATCTTCTCGGATCCTCCGTTGGCCAGTCTGTACTCGATATCGGCCAGTTTAGACAGCAGAGCAATCTTTGTCTTTTCCTTCAGGTTCAGGGCCATCAGTTCAGTCGACAGTTTTTCCAGAATATCCACCAGTGCCAGTCCTCGTTCTCGTTTCAGAGTAGACACAGTATCGTAAGCAGTGGTCCAGTCGTCGTTCAGGATCGAAGTCAGAATAGTATCAATGTCTGCAGGATCAGGAGAACCCACACAGAGGTACACCTGAGACAAGGTGATTGTGTCTTTTCCGGGGTGTTCCAGACCCGTCTGGCACGCCTGGAGCACGTTGAGAGCTCGTCGCATATCTCCCTTTGACAGTTCCAGCAAAGCTGCCTTTGCATCGGGTGCAATCTTGACATTTTCCGCGTCAATGACCTGCATGATTCGCTTGTCAATGGCAGCTTCAGGCAACGGGCTGAATCGGAACCGTGTGCATCGCGACAACAGCGCGGGGTTCAGCTTGTGTGTGTAGTTTGCAAGGATACAGAATCGTGTATGGGTGGTGTACTGTTCGATGACTCGTCTCAGGGCATTCTGAGCAACGTTAGTCATAGCGTCAGCCTCGTCCAGAATGACCAGCTTGAAATTCGACCGCGCATTCTCGTCGCCCTGTCGCTGGAAAATCTGCCGCGAACTCGCAAACACCTTGATCTGGTCTCGAACAACGTCAATGCCTCGATCATCGGACGCGTTCAGCTCCAGCACCATGTTCTTATAATTGGGTCCATAGATCTCACGTGCTACTGCCAGAATCGTGGACGTCTTACCGGTACCGGGAGGACCGTAGAACAGCAGATGGGGGAACTTCTTGTTGGCCAGCAGCTTTTTGAGAGTGGTGACGACTCCCTCGTGGCCTGTAACGTCGTCGAGAGTATCAGGTCTGTACTTTTCGACCCAGGGAAGATGCTCCTTTCCGGGCTTGATGGTGTCCACAGCAATCTCCTTGCCCTTTCGCGACTCCTCGAATCCTTCCATGTTAGACATTGTGGTGTGTGATGTGATTGATGATCTTGGTTTGATCTCAAGACGCGTTTTAATTCAGATGCATAAAAGTGAAATTTGACGTATGGAGTTGGGAGAAGTGGAAAAACAGAGAGCATGTTTTACCCGGTGAATGAAAGTAATATTGGAAATGTAAGAGCAGTTTTGTATTGTAATGTGGGTGTTCAATCACCATTAGTGCGCTCAGATATGTTATATCTCTCTCATAAGTGTCATTGATGTGCATCTCGATTGGGTATGTATGCTTATGTAAGCAAGTGCTTGAATCGATAAGTCAACATATCTTCGTGGAAGCAGGCATTTGAGATTACTATTGTATTTCATTGCAGGTACTGAAGAGCCACCTTTATTTTCAAACACTCCTAGTGCATCTTCTTACTCCTTAATGACAGCCGAAAGGTAGACTTCTGTTCACTAACAGTTTGTTGGGAGTATAGTGAGATTTAGTTGAAGGAATTGGTACAAGATAAAACCCCATTAGATTCGCTAATATGGGAGTTATTAAAGAAGTAAAAGAACTTTTGTACTGTAATATGGGTACGTCGAACATTATTACATTATCATAATACCTCTATCTCTACTTGAACACCACATATCGTCCTAAGTCCGATCTCCACAACAAATCACCCTATAACCCTCAAAAATACACCTATTGTAACCGGATAAGTACCATCATGACCTCCTTCACCGCTTCTATCTAATCCCACCTTCATATTCCCTCCTCCTCTCACACCCACAAACCGTATAGTTGCCATCAAGGTTATCGAACTGTTCTCGTGTTCATAAATAAGGACAGCTAAGGGGCAAGCGAGAAGGGTTACAAGTCGGGGAATTGTCATGGAAAAAAAATGAAAAAAGTTGCACAAAACGCAGAAAATTTGTCTCTACACTTAGTTACGTGACCGGGCTCCCAGAAAATATAAGCTCACTCTATTTCCAGATTCCACCCCCACGTGCGGCTCAAAAAACGGTTTTCGAGAACTCTTTTTGTCGGAGCGAGATATGGGTTGTGTGCAAGTGAGACAGATAGATGAGATAGTGGAAGAGGTGCTGTAAAGGTGAAATTTGGGTCAGATCGGAGAGCAAGGCCACGGAAATAATCCAATCTAGACGCTTTTGCTCCATCACGTGACTATACATTTTTCCGGCATTTTCCGGCATTTTTGCAAATTCCAAATTTCACCTGCAGTGTGTACATACGCCAACATCTACCTTCTCTCACCACCAGCATGCGTCTGTGGATCCTGATTCTGGGGCTTGTGGGCACGTTTGCGCAGGATTACCTGGGCAACGTGACCGACAGCGACTCGCTCGACGCCTCAGAACTGCTTCTACCGTTCCAGCATCCCGGCAACGAGCTGTGGAGACGGGTGGTTGAGGAGCGGGCCAAGGCACCTCCTAGCTCGCTGATTCCAACGCCCTCTTCCACCACAAGTCACACAGAGTCGACTAACCTGTTCACGGCATCGACAGTTCCGAACTACAACCAGCCGACAGGCACGGTGGCAGTTGTGGCAACGCCTATAGCCAACAATCAGCCCGTGGACTACGTGATGAAGCTCAACGACACTCGCATTTACAATCTGACAGACATTCCCAAGGAGGCGACGACGATTTTCATCACGGCCAACATCTGCGCCGGACCTCCGAACCTCAACTACAACAACATGTCGATGGACTACGACTACACAGCCCCTGCATTACTCAAGGCTGGGTGGAACCCGCAGAACATTGTGTTTTCCATGGACAATTTCGAGTTTGGATTTGCAAATCTGACGATTGACATCAGTTCGGTCGAGATTTCAAATCTGTACATTCAACTGGACTTTTCAAACATGACTTTCGACACCTCTGAGCTGACTAGACTGGATGACAACTCGAAGGATAAGGACAAGAGAGATCTTACAAACAAGGACAAGACAAGTCTCTCTAAACGGAAAGATAAGGACTCTGGAAAGGATGAAGATAAGGCTCCAAATGGAGGCACAGACGATGGAGACGCAGTGGTCACTGCTGCTCCTAGTGACGTTACTAACGACGGAGTGTCGAAACCGGCAGCTCCTACCGCTGCAGCTGGACAGGCCAGCCAACCGGGAGAATTCACATACTCTCTCGGAGTATCGTGGGAAGCACCCCTTTACTCCTTCAAAGACACCCCTAACCTATACCTGGTCGACTCCGACTACAACCATGCATTATTTGTGACGGGCAACCTGACCACAGACCCCCAGAACGCCACGTCCGACCACTACATTGTGGACATCCAAAACGCCATCTACGACATCACGGCCTTCCCCATGGAGGACGAGATGCAGCTGTGGTGGCTGCAGAACTCGTACTGTGCCATCCAGAAGGGTCCCTCGGTGCTCAACTCGGGCAACTGTGACGTCTCATACACCAGACGAGGCCTAGGACACTACTACAAGCAGCAGTTTTTCATGAAGGGCCTCAACAACTCCACGCCCTATCTTGCTGTGCTAACTAAACCAAACTCTGGAACCCCAGGAGGAACCGTCTACGACCAAGTCTGGTTCTCTTCAAAGACGTCAGACAACTGCCAGCTGGTCTACGACCTGGACTTTTGCTCAGACGTGGCATACGCCGTTCCAGGCAACTCGTCCATGGTCGACTCGCAGGAACTGGCAAAACTCTACGACGACAACGCCAGCAAGTGGTGGCAGAACTTCACCTATTCGCAGCAAATTGTCGCCTGCAACGCCTCGCTGGACTCGCGATACTCCATTCTCAAGTCCTGCGATGACTGTGCAGACTCGTACAAACAGTGGCTGTGTGCCGTGACCATTCCCCGGTGTGCAGACTGGTCCAATAACGCTACATTCCTGCAAGAACGACCGCCAGGAACGTCGCGAAACGAGCTCATTGACCGAGTTCTCAAACCGGGACGGTACAAGGAGATTCTGCCGTGTCTGGACCTGTGCCAGAAGATTGTGCAGGACTGTGACGCGTCGCTGGGCTTCCAGTGCCCCAAACAGCATCGAGGACGAGAGTTCAGCTACGGACTGAGATCGGACGACGGAGATATCACGTGCTCGTACCTCGGAGCAGTCTACTTTTTGGACGGAGCACGGGCTATCACTTTGTCCGTGGCTCTCATGGCAGTATCGTTTCTGCTGGTCGTCCTGTGGTAGCATAGATTTATAGACGGAGCCAAGACTCCATGGATAATAGATGTTGGTTATGAGATGTTAGTGTGTAGCGGGGTTCGTCGTAAGGTAGATAAGAGTTGTGTGAGATAGGTGACTGCATGCATGTAAATTTAGCGATACGATTGATGAAATCCAACTCAACATGTACAAAGGAAGTAATACTAATATTGGGCTAATTATCTAACTAAGCGAGATCGCTTCAGCTTTTGGTAGCTTCAGTTTTCACAAGCTGGCACCTCGAGACAAAGTCTGCTATTTTCAACTAGTTCACTTGATTAATTCACAAATTAGTTAGCTAACTACTTGAAGAACTTCCTCCGTGCGGCTCATCAATTCATTTCTGCTGACACAACTTCCACTATAATTTGCCACCCTAAAAACAGTCTTCTCCCAAAAATACCCCAACCTTAAATAATACCAATGCATAACCATCTAATCTGCATCTCTTCACCCCACACAACTAACCACACTTCACAACATGCTGCGATTCTCTCGAGCCTTTTCGACCTCGCTACGACGGGCCAATCACCAGTTTGGATCCCTGGGACCCATGTCTGCGCCTCCCAGACTCCCCAAGGAGCAGCAGGAGGAGTTTGAGCGTCTGCAGAAGGCCGCAAACACCTCGTCAGCTTTTGCTGATCTCATGACCGACGAAGATAAGGCCGCTCTGGACGCCGATATTGGTCCTACGCTGTCGTCCAAGGGCCCTGAACTCATGCATCCCGAACAGCGACGACGGTACGACGAGTTTGAGGGAGATCGAAACCCCAAGACGGGTGAGATCGGAGGCCCCAAGCAGGACCCCCTGAAGCATGGCGATTACTCGTTCAACGGTCGATGCACTGACTTTTAATGGCAGTGATCACCGATAATATTATTTCTTTGTACAGTGTTGAATATATGACTTTTTATGTGATCATTAGCTGTGTTTGATTACTGCTGCTATTTCAGTGGCAATAAATGGGGTTATTTGGAGGTCATGGTTTCTAATTCAAACTCATACTGAAAAGACGGTCTGCTGAAATCTCCAAAATATCAATCTTGTAGTCACAAAAACACCTTTAGGTCTGTCTATTCTTTCCCCTACAGTACAGCGAATAGATGATGATCCATTGAGCTCACTACAAGTATTTCATTATCATCTGTAGTGTAGTTCATCTTCTACATCATTCATCTCCGCTACGATCACAACTTATACATACATATACATTAATTCATTATTTGTCCTCGCTCACTCTCCTCTTCTCCTCCTCACTTATCCTCCTTAGCCTTGAGCACTGCCAGACGAGTCTGCGACTTTTGCAGCAGCTGCTCGAGCTTCTTCCTGGCCTGCTCGGATACCTTGTCTTCCTCCTCGAGCATGAAACTCGTTCGAGACAGCTCTGCTCGTGTGATGCCCTGGATAGCGTCGGCAGAGTTGAACGACGTGTCTGCGTTGCGAGAGAAGTTCGCCAGCTGCTTGGCCTGGGTCTGGGCCTGCTTGGTCTGCTTCTCAAACTCGGGCAGCTTGTTTTTGAGCTTGTTGAGCTCCACATGCCACTTTCGCTCGGCGTCGGACAGAGGCAGAGACTGCGATCGGTTGAGATCGGTCAGCAGCTTGTCGAACCGCTTCTCCTGGTCCTCCTGTCGGGCAATGAGCTTCTTGAGCGCCTCCAGCATGTCTGTGTCGCCGTAATGCTTCTCCAGCTTCTCAAACCGAGCCTTGACAGCCTCCAAGTCAACCAGCTGGCGTCGCAGCTCACTCTTCTGCATGGCCAGACGTCGTTCCATGAGAATAGAAACCTCCTCGAGCTTCAGATTCTCACGGGAGAAGTGAGCGGCAATCTGGGTGAACACCTTGACCATCTCGGGATGCTGACGCAGCTTCTCAGACATGGAGAAAGAAGCATTCTGAGGCATGACAGGCTGGACCTTGACCGAGTTGATCTTGTGAATGATCTCAGGGGAGACCTTGGTGATCAAACCGTCTCGCTTGAAGTCTGCAGAGGTGTAAACGGAAGACTCGGGGATAGCAGAGGCCTTCTCCAGCTCAGAAGCAGACAGAGACAGGTCACCATGCTCAGAAATAGACAGGTCGCATTCGTAGACCTGGTCAGACACGAGAATGAGTCGCTCTGTGAATGTAGACACGCCAAAATCGGGACTCAGAGAAATCTCCACTCTCGACGATCTCAGCTTAGCATTCTGAAGCTGATTGAGCACCTGCATATCCTGCTCGACATAGGCACCCGCCAGCTTTCTGTACCAGTTTCGAGTATCAATCTGGGTGACAGAAGCAGATGCCAATGAGTGAACAAGACCATCATGAAGACACTGAGACAGAACAGACTCACCCTTCAGCTCAATAGTCTCCAGAAGAACCATCTCTCTGAGTCCCAGCTCGTTAGCTCCATCTTCCTCTTCCTCTTCATCAACCCAAACACGGTCGTCAGAGACCCAAGAACACACAACAGGGCCGCCAGCGTACATGAGAATGTTGATTCGTCCAGACTCAAAAAGCTCGGCGAAAAGCGCGATTCCACGTGACTTGAGCACCACCAGCTGCTTGGCAGTCTCGGCGTACATCTCCTGAGGGTAAGGAGAGACAACAAAGGGGCCCTGGAACTTGAGCTTGCCCTTGCCAAACGGAGCCTTGGGCTTTGTGACCTTGAGAGCAACCTGTCGACCGTGTCGCACGTCCTTGTTGGCCAGAGGAATCTGTCTCCACAGATCGTAGCACCACACAAGGTTGCCCTTGAACATCTTGGTGGTAGAGACGCCAGGAGGAGGCAGACCCGAAGACACCTTGGTGGTCTGCTCGAGGTAGACAGCTTGGTCCAGAATGCCCTTGATCTCATTCTCAGTCAGAAGAACGTTAGCGGGCATCCAGGGAGAGAGACAGAAAATGTCTCCGTCTTCATTGAGCAGGTAGAGCGTCAATGAACCCATCACCTCGGAAGCATGGCCGAAGGACATGGAAACAACCTCTCCAATCGTGTCGATTCGATCGTCCTCTTCAACCAGCTCAAAGACAGACTTGTCAATGTTGGTTTCGAGAGAAACGCCCAACGAAACAATCGTGTTGTCTCCAGTAAGAACCTCCAGAGTAGCATCTGGGTCAGCAATGGGGTTCCACAGCACAGATCTGACAGAAGAGGCAGAAATGTGCTTGGAGACATCCTCAACAGACGACTTGGCGATATCGGAGTCGTTGATTCGCACCACAGACACGTTCTTGTCTCCGACCACAGCCAGAAGAGTTCCTGAGGGGTTCAGCAGAATGTTAGAGATGGAGAACCCGACAGAAACAACCTTCTCACGAGTCTCCTGACCGGTCAGGTAGCTGTAGTACAGAGTGTCCTTGATAGCTGTGAAAAGCAGGTTCTGCTTGAGGGCAGTTCGCTGGCCAGGAGTGGTAGTAGATGTAGAAGCGGCAGGAGCGCTGGGTTTCTGAGGGGCACCAGAACCAGAAAAGTTGGGAGGTGCAGATCCAGCTCTATCTAGACCAGCGCCGAAGCCGGAGCCAAAACCACCAGTCTTAGCAGCCGGAGCAGCAGAAGAAGCGGCAGAAGAAGCACCAAAGGCACCACCAAAGCCAGTACCAGAAGGCTTGGGATCTGTAGAAGAGGCACCAAAGGCAAATCCACCAGCAGAAGGCTTAGATGCTGTGGAAGAACCACCAAAACCGAGGCCAGTATTGGAAGGCTTAGGTGCTGTGGAGGAGGCACCACCAAAGTCAAATCCAGCAGTCTTAGGAGCAGGAGATGACGTAGCCCCGAAAGCGTTTCCAAAGCCACTGCTTGCCTTAGGGGCAGTAGCGGGGGTAGCTCCAAAACCGAGACCTCCTGTTTTGGGTGCACCGAAAGTGGAAGTTGCGCTGGACAGACCAGAAGCTCCACCCAGATTCAGCTTGGGCTTGTCGTCTGTCTGAGTACCAAAACTGAAAGAAGGAGCACTGGGTTTGGTCTCAGGCGCACTGTTCGAAGGCACATTGAAGCTCACTGCAGGTTTAGTGGATGCTGATGTGTTAAACGAGAATGACGGGGGTTTGCTCTCGTCCTTCTTGCCAAGATTGAAAGAAGGAGCAGTAGAAGTAGAACCGAAAGTAGAAGCAGGTTTGGCATCAGTCTTTTCGTCCTCCTTCTTAGCTCCAAAAGAGAAAGCAGACGGCTTGTCTTCCTTCTTTTCCTCATTCTCCTTCTTGGCTCCGAAAGAGAAGCCGGAGGGCTTTTCAGTCTCCTTCTTGGCACCAAAAGACGCTGCAGGAGTCTCGTCCTTCTTATCTTCCTTGGGGACGTCTTCCTTCTTTGCACCGAACGAGAAAGAGGGCTTGGTCTCGGTAGTGGCACCAAAAGAGACTGTGGGCTTTGTCTCGGTCTTCGCTCCAAAAGAGAGAGTAGGCTTGGTTTCGGTCTTGCCAAAAGAGAAAGAAGGCTTGGTTTCGGTGGAAGTACCAGAAGAAGTAGTAGGCTTGGTGTCGTCCTTCTTCTCATCCTTCTTCTCGTCCTTCTTCTCGTCCTTCTTCTCGTCCTTCTCGTCCTTCTTATCCTCCTTCTTCAGACTAAACAGGGCAGGTTTATCGTCCTTCTTGTCAGAGGTGTCATCCTTCTTGTCAGAGGTGTCATCCTTCTTGTCAGAGGTGTCATCCTTCTTAGCGTTGAAAGAGAAAGCTGATGGCTTCTCCTCGTGCTTGGACTCAGGCTTAGATTCGGTCGCAGGCTTCGACTCAGGCTTGGTCTCAGTCTTGTCCTCCTTCTTCTCAGACTTTTCTTCAGGCTTGGATTCAGACTTATCCTCCTTCTTCTCAGACTTGTCCTCAGGCTTAGACTCAGGCTTAGATTCGGTCGCAGGCTTTGACTCAGGCTTATCCTCCTCCTCCTTCTTCTCAGACTTGTCTTCAGGCTTCAACTCAGACTTGTCTTCAGACTTGGATTCAGGTTTGTCCTCAGGCTTGGATTCAGGTTTGGATTCAGACTTGTCCTCAGGCTTCTCCTCAGGCTTGTCCTCGGTCTCAACGTCAGACTTCTCCTCAGTCTTAACGTCAGGCTTAGATTCAGCCTTGTCCTCCTCCTTCTCAGCCTTGTCTTCCTTCTTCTCAGTGTCCTCCTCCTTCTTGTCCTCCTCCGTGGGCTTCACTTCAGGCTTCTCCTCCTTGGGCTTCTCCTCCTTGGGCTTCTCCTCCTTAGCCTTGTCCTCCTCAGCCTTGTCCTTCACTTCAGCCTTCTCATCAGCCTTCTCATCAGCCTTCTCATCAGCCTTCTCATCAGCCTTCTCCTCCTTATCCTCCTTATCCTCCTGCTTGGAACCAAACCCGCTGAAGTCCAGCTTGGGCTTGTCTCCAGCGTCCTTCTCCTTCTGGGCTGCAAAGCTGAAACTGCTTGCAGCCACACCAGACGAAGATCCAATGCCCGAGCCAGAGGTGCCAAACCCAGCAGATCCAAAGCCTCCAGTTGAGAGCTTGGGGAATCCAGAGGTGGAAGAGGTAGAAGAGGTTGAAGAGCCGAAAGAAGGTTTGTCTTTCTTGTCCTCCTCCTTCTGGTCCTTGTCGTCGTCCTTCTTCTCCTCCTCCTTCTTCTCATCCTTCTTGTCCTCCTTCTTGTCCTCCTTCTTGTCCTCCTTCTTGTCCTCCTTCTTATCGTCCTTCTTGTCGTCCTCCTTGTCGTCCTTCTTCTCCTCCTTGTCCTCCTTCTTCTCCTCCTCCTTATCGTCCTTCTTGTTCAAATCGAAACCTCCAAAAGACGGCTTGTCACCAAGGTTGAAGCCTCCAAAGGTAGGTTTGTCGCCCTTCTCACTGTCCTTTGGAGTATCGAACAGACTCGGCTTTGGCTTGGCGGGTGTATCAAACAGACTCGGTTTCGGTTTGTCGCTGTCCTTGGGATCGGAGGGCTTTGCGAACAAATTGGTCGAGCTTTCAGCCTGGTTCGAGCCATCTTTGTTTTCGTCGTTTTTGTCGTCGTCCTGGCCCTGTTTTGAGCCAAAGGTGAATTGCGTCTTCTGGCCAAACGTGAACGTCGGCGCAGCGCCCTCCTGGGGCTTGCTGCCGTCGCCAGCGTTCGAATTGGACATGTCGGGGTGTAGCAAAGTGCTGGTACAAGTGGTGACCGTACAGTGTTTTGACCTTGATTTTTGGTCCTGCATCGAAACGTTATTTACGATAGGTGAATGAGGATGAGTATAGGTGGTGTTAGAAAAATGAGGAGAAAATAAGAGAAAATGTAGAAAACGGATTTTTGACGTCTTACTCCATAACTGGATTTCTTTGATTTTTTCCCCGGTATTTGGTGCTCTTTTGCTCTCCCCCACCTCTCTGTAGACCAGACTAAGGCTGAAACGAGCAACTACAAGAGAGATGATGATGCCTTGAATTGAGAGGGAGTGGAAATTGTGTGAGACTTATTTTTCAGGCAATTTTAGTCCATTGACGTATTTTTTGGTCAAATTCCGTATTTCCGAAGCCTCATTGATGGGGTGTTCTGTCCTCAACTACAGCCTTCCCTTACTTCACCTCCCAACAAAAGACGGGCAGTCGTTTTTCTTGTCCACATCTCAAGTCCCAACTTCGCATTCTAAAACTTTTGGATAAACTTTTTTTTCTGCAGGTTGAGCCATCTCGATGGAAAATGAAATTTGACTAGAAATCCGACTAACTCGCTAAATCAAAATGTCGCTGAGTGACGAGCTTGCGGCTATTTCCATCGACACAGAGCCTCGCAAGGTGCTCAACGAGCCGTCCAAAAAGGGCAAGGGTAAGGTCCGAAAGGGACAGAGCCCGGAAGAGTACCAGAGACAGGTGGATCAGTACAAAACAGGTCCTCCTATTCAAACGCTGACTGTGAGTAACAAAGAGCTGGCGACACATCTGCTGTTGAAGGCCACATACGGTCTTGGTTTCTTTCGTTTTCCTTTTTTTTCTAACACAGTCCATCTTGGAACGAGATTATAGCCAGATTGACGGCATGGACCGTCTCGATAGACATGCAGTGCGACACGCTGCTGAACGGGCTTACTTTCTGAGAAAATACGACGAATGTATCAAGGTGGTGGACGACTCCAAGCTGCTGGAGAGCCCCGAGGTGGAAAAGAAACACGCCCGAGACATTTACGAGATCCGTGAGGTCTACAACTCGGCAAAGTCCTTTCTATAAATATTTATTATGCAATTAAATGGTACAAAATCGTATCCCATCATCCCTAGTCCCTTCTGTAGACCCTCACTTCAATGGTACTGATCACCCGCTGCTGTTTGACAACCTCCTCGTCACTGTCAGACTCGTCATCCACGTCCATCTTCTCCTCCTCTGACTCCTTCACCTTGATCTCGTCAAATAACGTCGTTTGGCCGGTGAAAATATCCACCTTGTATCCCTCCTTCTGAAATCGCAGACCCAGACTGATCGTCTTGTCCACACACTTGCCCATACCCATCATACGGATATATTCGCGTCTCGGCTGTTTCCGGCTGGGCTTGAGCAGCTTGGAGACCTTTTTCAAGGCAGACACAAATGCCATTTTGCTGGAGACGTAGAAACAGTCCTGCGACGACTTGCCCACGAGCTTGATTGGCGCATGCTTGACTATCGTTCCCTCGATCCGGGTTCGTTTTTGTGGAGTCATGTTGATGTTAATGATGGACTCGGATCAATATTAAATTTCATGAGATTATGCATGCTTAGTCAGGATGGAAGACGTGAGTGAGATGGAGTGTTGAAAAAGGTAACACTGAGGTGATTGCGGAATAGCAAAGCAGATTCCAGGTAGCTCACATCAGCTTCTGTATGATTTTCTATTTCCATTGTTTTCAGAGGGAAATACTTCTTTCTTCCAACTGCTTCTTCAAGTGCATGCTCACCTCAATGAGGAAGTCCCAAGAAATATGAGCATCTTATTGAAGGTATTGTTGAAGTCTAACACCACTGAACAACACAGTCAAAGTCGATGGAAAGTGAATAAAAATCTACAAAATTCACGATATCAAATATTCTTTATTTTTCAATTTTCCACATACAATTTATTTCCCTACAACTAACCCCATTTTTCAGTATCACTAATCCCCCTTGTTCCCACCTCTCGCTTACATAACCTTCTTATCAGGCATATCTCTGTTGACAGAGTTTGGCCAGACCATCAATGAAACGAGGGATTGAACGACACGTGGGCAAGTTTCACACGCGCAAAATCGCGGCGAAAAACATCAAGGTCGAGCGGCGGCAGCCCGGCAACGATGGCGAGGCTATCCAGCGCTTTTTCGAGCAGCAGCAACAGGTTCTTCTGGCCCAAACGAGAATCGTTGCTCTGGAAGGTGGACAGGTCACTGTGCCTGAGGAAGAGCTATATCGCATTGTGGAGACTTTTTGCCGTCATGGTAAGGGTGCGCAATGCTGGCAATCGCTTTTTGAAGAGTGCATTGAGCCTCTGACAGCCAAATGTCTGGAAAACATCGAAGCTATCAGTCAGGCGGGTCTCAAGTCGATAACTGCGGCGTTTCTGGACGAATACGACATGTGGAAAAGCCGCATTCTCAAACTGCAACACATTTACTTCTACCTGGACCGCAGTTTCTTGCTACAGAGTGCCAACGGAGGAAGTGATATACTGCGAAGATGTCAGGATCTAATGAGAGATAACATCTACCGGGTGATTAGTGAGCGTGTGGAGGCAGATTTTGCAGCTGTGTTTGCTAATCTTGTGCGAGGTGCCTCAGATTCGGCTCTGTTGCTTCAGCAATGTGAAGCTGTCGTCAGAGAGCTGTGTGGAGAGTCCAGTGAACAGTACCAGAGAATCATCAAAACGGTGGCGACTCAGAGCAGGCTGTATTTCAAGCTGCAGGCTGAAAAATGGCAGATTCTGACTCCGGTGCAGTACCTCCGGCTGGTGGTAGATACCCAGGTCACGGAACAGAAACGTATTCAAGAACTGGTGAATGACTCGTCTCTGGTTGAAATGATCATGTCGGCTCTTCCGGAAGAAATGATCATTCCTCACATTCAATTCATCCGTCGAGGAGTGACTGAGTCCTTTGAAGACGAGAGCATGTTCCCTTACATTCGTCAGTTATCGCTGTTGACGTTTGAGGGTTCTACACAACAACTCAGAATCGGCGATATTTTCCGACAGTGGATCGAAACTGTCCTGGGACCTACTTTCACACAGATTGATGTTGTTATTCAGTCGTATCACAAGAGCAATCGAGTTTATGGAGCTCTAGGTGACTCTGATCTGATTAATAAGGCAACAGACTGGGTGGCAGGATTCAGAAACAGCATGAAGGGTAAGAGAAACTTGTCTGAACAGCTAGCCAAGTTCTCAGACTCGTTACTACGAAAGGGAGCAAAGGGAGGAGACAGTATGAAGAACGCAGCAGATGTAGGCACTCTGACGTTCCTGCTGTCGTGCATCCCTGAAAAGGACGTCTTTGAGGTCTACTACAAACGATATCTCAGTAAACGTCTCCTTGTGGGTCGTGCACTGGGTCTGGAAAGTGAGAGTGAACTGCTGTCTATTCTGAGGGACGAGTTTGGTCCTGAACTGACTGAATCGATGGAAACGATGCTCAAGGACGTGCGAACCAACTCGCCAGCTACAATGCAGCAGTACCGAGACTCTGAAATTTTCACAAAGTGCGGCAGCTTCGATCTCAACGTCAACATGCTGAGTCAGAACGCCTGGCCTCAGTTTCCAGCCTCCACTTCTCCAATCAGACTACCCTCACAGATGTACGCTCAGCTGGAAAACTTTTCCAAGTTTCTGAGCCACGATCCCAAGAACACTAAGAAGAAGATCACCTGGCAACACGCCCTGTCGTCTTGCACTATCAGAGCTCACCTGAATGAAGACACCAAAGAGTTTGATGTGTCGCTACATCAGGCACTGGTCATGTTGCAGTTTGTGGATGAGAAGAAACGGCCGTTCATGACGTTCCAGGAACTACAGGCTTCCACGGGTATTTCCGAAAGGGAACTCACCATGTCTCTGCATTCTCTCATGACCCCCAAGGTGAAGCTCATCATCAAGGAAGAAGACGGGGACGAGGTCAGGTACAAGTTCAACTGGAACTTCAGCTCGAAACTGAGACGAGTCAAGGTGCCTCCAGCTGCTAGAGGAGGAGACGATATCATGCTGCCCCACAAGGCCATCAAGGATACACTGGAAAGGGATAGAAACATGGAGATTCAGGCAGTCATCATTCGAATCATGAAGGCTCGAAGAACGGTGGGACACGCTGATCTAGTTGTCGAAGTGCTAGACAAGACGAAATCTCGAGGCATCCTAGAAGTCGCGGACGTGAAGAAGAACATCAGCAAGCTGATCACAGACGACTTCATTTCCCGCCAAGGACGAGATGTATACGATTACGTAGCGTAATATTTATAAGCCATAGGCTATTGACATTAAGATGAAGATTGTATTGTGACGATTGTCAACGAAAGAATAAGTACACTACCAGTACATAGATACAGTAACCCGCTACAATACTCATACTATGACATAATTCATTATATTGAGACTATCTTCGCTTATTCCGCATCAAAAATCACGTAGGCGTTCACGAGAATCGTCTCGATGACTCTGCCCTGGAAACCCATCTCAGCCACGTTTCCATAGTCCGTGTTCATGAGCGTGGGACCCCACACAATGCCCAGGTTGACCACCGACATTCGGTTGATGGCCTCCCGCTCCTGGATTCGGTACAGGTGGAAAATCAGGTACCGCAGGGTTGTGTAGTTTGCGTCGGGCAGCTTGTTGACGGTGCCATGCAGAGCATCTCGTCGCTGTATCGCGTTTTCGATCATGGCGCCGTCAATGAACTCCTGGTGCAGCTCCTTGGTTAGTAGACAGTCGGGCAGCTCGCGGAAGTAGAGCTTGAGCGCAGAGGCCACCGAGTGGATGTCGTTGAGGTTGTCCGAGGGATGCAGCAAGTCCACCTTGGACGGGTCTGTGTCGAACAGATGCTTGATTTCCTGGATCTGCTGGTTGTTACCGTTGGCCCGGTAAATGCCTTCCACCTCGAGACCAAAGTTGTCGATGGCCTGCACGCACTGGTACACTGCTCTGGGGACGGTTCCCCCCTCGTAGTCAAGCAGATCCTCAATGGGAGTACCGTAGACGGGCATGGAGTCCGTCACACCAGGAGGGAACTGTGTAGGCACCACGGAAGAGGTGACTGACTGCTGGTCCATGGAGATTGTAGGCTGGATGGGGGGAGCAGCTGTGGTGGAGGACGTGGAGGCCACTCGAGATGCAGCAATGCCTCCAATTGTTCCTGCTGCTCCACTGGGCGTGGGGTTGATCATGGAAGACGCACCAGTAGGAGGAGGAAGCACCGAGTTGGTGGTTCCAGAGGAGACGTTTCGCTGGCCGCCCAGAGCTCCTCCTGCAGAGCTAGGAGTCGAGGAAGATGCGAAAGGAGAGGGGTTGGACGACGAGGCGAAGGGAGTGGGTCCCTTGACGGGTTTCGACACCGACGACGCGTTGTTGCCGCTGCTGGAGTAGTTGAACGACGACTTGGGGCCCGCTCGGCTCTTGTACTGCACCACGTCTCTGTTGAGCCGCTGTTTTCGAGGCACGGCCATGACCGAGTCGAAAAAGTCCTTTTCGTTGTCGATCAGCGCCGCGTTTTCTCGCATGGACCGCACGTTGGTGGACGTTCCCGGCGGCTTGAGGGGAGACACCACAAAGCCATTGTTGAGCGCCAGAGTCTCGCAGACGTTGGCAAACTTTTGAAACTGCAGCGACATGCCGCTGTCGCACTCGAAAATGAGATCCTTGAGCTCTCTGGACGCCTCGGGCCGTCTGACCCGCAGCAGTTCCTGACGCGACCGCTGGGCAGCAGACACCTTTTGCTGGTAGTCCTGGTCAGCCGCCTGGACCTTTCGCTGCAGCTCCTCCTCGTGCTGGACCGAGTTTTTGGTGGTTTTGAATCCAAACTTGTTCTTGGTGGGGTCTCCAGTTCGAGCCCGCTCCAGATCGTCGTACAGCGACTCGTACTTTGATTTGGCCTTTTCGGCAGCCTGCTCCAGGTCCACCAGGTTCTTTTCGTGCCGCAGATGGGTCTCCTTGACCTGCTTTCGGGTCTTTTCCGTGGTTCGTGCAAGCTCGGATAGCTCGTCGTTCATGGCGTTGAGCTTGGTGACAAAGGTGGCAGACACATCCGACACCCGCTCGCCCACCCGTGCAATCTCGTCAAACTGTCTGTAGAAGGTTCCCTGTCGATGTTCAGGCCGCTTGATGGCGTCCCGTGTGTTTCGCGAGAGTTTCTTGAGGTGTGTAATGTGGTCGAGTTCCAGGGCTCCACGCTTCTTGATGAACTGAGCAAACTCCTTGCAACTGACAATGCTCTGCTTTGACCGCGCCAACAGCGACGAGATACCCACGTCCGACAGCATGATCTCCTGCAGCTTGGGGTCCTCCAGCAGATGAGTACTTTTCTGGGGCACCACGTTGAAGTTGGAGGCGTTGAGAGTGGTTCCCACAGAGGTTGAGGTAGCAGCAGCCGAAGAAGACGAAGGTCCAGACACAGAGCCGCTGTGGTTGGTGTTTGTGTCGTCGACAGACATGCGTGACATGGCCGGTGTCAGGCCCTGGTCCTCCATGTCGCCCACAGACGACGTGGACACTATGGAGTCACCATCATTGTCGCTGTCGCTGTATCCTGCCAGCGACTGGTGTTTTGCGGTGGAGGGCGCTTCTGTGGTCGACGAGTTGTGGCTGGCCTCGTCTAGAATCATTGACGGCTTGGTGGCTGCGCCGTCGTCCTGGTTTTTCGGGTCCAGACGCGATTCCGGCATTCTGGTAATGTGAAACTGATGAGCTTTCGGATGGTGTTACGTGTAGTGTGTCCTTTTACTTATGATAAGGTTCGAGGGTTGGGAGGAGATGCATGGGGGGGTCTGAGAGAAAGAGGTGGGAGATGAGATGGAGGGGTGTTGGAGGTATGGTTGTGATCGGGAGAGCCTGGATAACACGGCTATGACTTTTATCAGCGAAATCAGACTACATCTCGTGGTTCTGAACGACATGTTCTGAGAGGGGCTAGGCGTAAGGGGTAGCTGTCAGTTCGAACCCTGGTTGGGAGAAATTAAGGGGGAAGTAATAATGCGTTGACACGTGATCAAAGTGAGGGGAATGAGTTATCACGTGATCAAATTGAAGTGAGAATATTTATTTTGTAACTGACATCAGGTCTTCATCACCTGATACCCCTTCTCGACTCAGCCTCCATTTGGTATGATTACTGAACTGATACCAGCAAGGTAGGTAGTGTGATTTCAGGCAAGTCCACGGATATGAGGGCAACCAACCAGAGACTGGCAATTGATCCAAATCACCTATTTTTGGCCACAGGTTTTCTACTTTAGCAGCTCTCGTAGCAATCATACCTCTTGTTTCCATGCTGCGAAGTCTGGTTATTTTTAGACCGCATTCAAGGCTGAGTTACGAGCATGTGTAGATCAGTGAAGGATACGAGGGTATTTACAAGGAGTAACCAATGCTTGTAGTGTGTCTATGAGATTGACATTGAGATGTTTGTTTGGCTTCAGAGGCTCTTAATACTCGTCATTAGAGAGCTCCTCTCTCGCTATAGCAACAATCATAGTTCCGTATTTTGAGCTGCATCCACATAATGACGTCATGATGCAGTGTGAGATGGATTGAGGAGACGGGGCGTTGGTTTACGGGATTGGTGTACGAGTAAAAGTTTCGGTCTTTTGTCAGTTCTGAGAGTGTGTTCGTTGTATCTCTTTCTGGCTATTCGTATAAGGTCATCATCATCACCCATCGTATTCCTCATCTCAGGGTCAATCTTAAACACGACAAAAATGCAGGTGTGATGGTGGAGAGGAGGTAGCAAAAGTCGAATACTTGATAGTTGTGGCTCATTCAGCTTATGTTGAATTGCAGTATCTCAACAATCTACCGCGACGGACTGCTCTGGTGCTGTTACAGGTGAACATCCATTCATTTGGTAAGAAGCCAGTCGCGATGTGCTTGTAGGTCGTCCAGCTGATCAAGAGTCTTGTAAAGTGACACTGCTGCAAAGTGATGGGCTGGGTGGATAGAAGGCTTTTGGTAAGATTACTAAGAGCGGTATCACGTTCAAAGCTATCGTATGAAATGACGAGAAAGAACTTGTGAGACAGAAGGAGAGGAAGTTGTGAAGTTACCGGTAGGAAAATTGGTCACTGAGTGTTAAAAGTGATGAAAACACACCAACCTATAATAGATTACGAAATTAGAAATCACTGAAGTCAATCAGATTCACTGATATTTTCACATTTAGCCGTGGGATGATCATGAAGATGAACTGGCGTTGTTGTCATACGGGCTATAATCCACAAAAAGATCAAAAGACGGTAAGGTCCATGATTTTAAAGGAATGAACCTGCAGACTAACGAAGAACCAAATTAAGAAAAACAAGTTGAACTCCTCTGAACTTCTCGCAGCTGCCAACCCTCTCAGAGCACCCTCACGCTCAATACAGACGGTCAGCCGACCAAACCGGATCCGTCTGACAGATGTTTCCGGAATCTTGGCTCATGTGACGTATTGCAAGCCGGAAGTGGGTCCCATCAAACTTGGGAATCCCAGCCGTATCAACTGTCAAACGAGATATGACTAAGAGGTCGAGTATGCACGCTCATACACCACCACCAACACACAACTGGTCACGTGACTTCGAATCGTACCTCGGCACATCACATGGTCTGACACCATTCGTTTTACAGTCTCCGAATTCTTTGACCAATAACGGCTCTCATATGTCTTCTGCAAGTCTTCAAAGTCACATGCCAATATTTAAGCAGGCACATGAAACAATGCATGTGAGCTGTTGCGGTTTCACCATAACTCAATTGAGCAGGGGAGCAAGAGTGATTTAACGAGATCAGAAATGATGATAGTGAGATCGTTAGATTTTTGCAAAATACAAAATTTTTTAATCTACCATATCCCGCTTACCCCTCCTTTTTCACTAATTATTTCACTCTAGCACAGCCGTCTAACGCATTGCCCCACTTGGTGCATTTCATTTCACGCCGTTTTGGAAGTCTAATAAATAAGACCCATGTGAGTCATCTTGACTCAGGCTAACGATGATAAATTTGAAGAGATATTAAGAGCATAGCGTAGTTTCTGTTATTACAGTCACGTGACTGAAGCTACACATCCACTCTGTTTTTATTTATTCCCTCACTATTCGCTCACTTCAGCTCTTCCCTTTCAATTAGTCTCGAAGCAGCCATGAGTTTGTTTTGACGTTTGAAGACAGATGATCTTTGACAGGGTGAGGAGTGTGTTAGAATCCGTGGAGATATGCAACAGTACGGTACCCCGTTTTTCTCCCCAGAGCTATGCTATTCATAATACGGGTGTGTTTTGCTTTTACCCCCCGCTAAGGCGGAAATTATTCACCTTTCTAGACGTTTTCTCCAGTCCCCAGATTTCCCAACCTTGCACTTTAACTACAGTCTACAAACTTTAGCTTTCTCCCAACTGGCTACTTGACCTCGGCAAACCTTGTCCCCAGATCTAAATATACAGTATTAGCTCAGATCAAAAAAAAATCTGGACCCACAACATCTACATCTCTCTACACTACACTGCTACAACACACACATGGAAGCGTATCATCCAGGCGACCTGCTGTCGGTCATCCACAGCACGCTGTCCATGATGCTCATGTGTCCCGCTCTTGGCATGTTATATTCAGGTCTTACTCCTCACTCGTCAGCTCTCTCCATGGCCGGCATGAATCTCGCTGCTCTCTCGATAGCGGTGCTACAATGGGTGGTTTGGGGCTACTCTCTGGCCCTTAGTCCGACGGGCGGCAAATTCATGGGTAATTTGCGCCACGCAGGTTTCCACCACGTCGCTTTGGAACCGCATCCTATTGCTTTTGGCAGACTCCCAGGTCTCGCCGTGGCCATGTTTGAAGGCATGTTTCTGTGCATCACTGCTGTCATTTTGACGGGCAGTATTGTGGGACGAGGCAGGGTCGTTCCCTTTGTGGTCTTCATCTTCTGTTGGGCCACTGTTGTTTACTGTCCCGTGGCCTGTTGGGTCTGGGGACCTAACGGCTGGAGTGGCAGTGATCTGGGCGCTCTGGACTTTGCAGGAGGCTCGCCGGTGCATATCAACTCTGGATTCACCGGTCTGGCATACGGAATCATGCTCAGATGGAGCCGAGGAAGGAAACTGGGCGAAAGCCACCCCGTAGCGGCCCCTGAACCGCATTATCCGCACTCTGCAATGCTCGTGATGATCGGAACGGGACTTCTGTGGACAGGATGGCTCGGATTTGCGTCTGGCGGCGCTTTTGGAGCCAATCTGATGGCTCTGATGGCTTCCTCGAATACTATGATTGGAGGAGCGTTTGGAGGACTCGCGTGGGCGGTGTTGGATTACAGAATCGAGCGAAAGCTGTCAATGATTGGCTTTTGCTCGGGCGCAGTTTCAGGACTCGTATCTCTGTCTCCTTCGTCGGGCTATGTGGCTCCCTGGGCTGCTATCGTCTGTGCCATCGTAGGCTCGGTGGCATGCAACTTGGGCACCCAGCTCAAGTTTTTTATCCACGTCGAGGACCCCCTGGACGTGTTTGCCATCCACGGAATCGGTGGAATGGTGGGATCGCTTTTGGTCGGTCTTTTTGCCGAAAAGGAAGTGGCCAGGCTTGATGGAAACAGAGACATTCAGGGAGGCTGGGTGAACCATCACTACGCACAACTCGGGTACCAGTGCGCAGAAGTCTTTTCTGTAGCCGGATACGCCTTCTTTGTGTCTCTGGCACTGCTGTTTATCATTGACAGGATCCCAGGACTGCATCTACGTATGGACCCTAGGGCAGAAGCACAAGGCCCAGACACTAACCAGCATGGAGAGGTGTGCTA
Source organism: Yarrowia sp. JCM 30695 (assembly GCA_001602355.1). NCBI lineage: Eukaryota > Fungi > Ascomycota > Dipodascomycetes > Dipodascales > Yarrowia > Yarrowia sp. JCM 30695. Next base: position 133,191 of record BCLX01000004.1, read on the forward strand.
CGAGTTTCTAACTCAACTGGATGACGATCCTAGCCCCAACCATCCAGACACAGACCCATCTAATACCATCAACGGGTCGTCTCCTAGACCCTCCATGGAAGCCAACCAGTTTGGTATCTATGAGTTGCATGCCATTCAGTCCAAAAAGGTGAATGACGCCTACCATCCTCCCATGCATCCTCCTATGCATCCCCCCATGCAGGTTAATATCCCTCCTCCTGCTCCCCAACCACAGCCTCCGGCTCAGGACGTTACTCCTCCGCCTCATAATGAACCTCCACCAACGCCCATGTTGGACTTTAGTCTGGGCCCCACACAGCCCGCAAGACAGCCGTTGAACAGAACTGTTACCTCTCCGCTGCTAGGAGAGTGATACGGCGTATTTATTTGTACTAATTAATGCCATGATACGACACGATAAATGACACCGTGACACCACGACACATGAGCGAAGCGAATGTGGAGTCAGACCTAATACTGTATTGTCTCTCTGACGACCGTAGATGATCGATGAAACAAGGCACCGTTGTCTATTGCCTACACAGGAACTTATCGTTACCAAACAGGGTATGTCTCACCGTCTACAAGTAGTACTCAGACAACTTTTGGTCTCATCATCAAGGCACCAAAATAGACGAAAATGGTAATGATGGAGACGAACGTAGCAGTGATGGAGACAAAAGCGGCAACCACCGATGTAAGGCGCATATAGTCTTACCACGGACACGTCCTTCTTTGGTCTGTTTTGGTATAAGGAATAATCGTAATGTTCCACAGTCTTTAACGGTCTTGTACAGGTCCTACAAGTAGTTGGATTATAGAAAGCCATAATATGATGGTTGAGCGACTACGGTACGGATACTCGTATTTCTCGAATGTTTGAATATCTAAGACCAATGGATTATTCGTAGTAGGAGAAGTACATATCCTCTGCCTCGCGTATCAACTCTCTCACATCTTCAACGGTCGTGATCGACCGTTTTGGACTAAACGCCCACTACTCTGAGACAATGATAAACACCGCGACTTGCTCGTGAACGCGAGAGTTTCCTGATTAGAAGAGTGCTCCTGAATTTGCTGTGCTGTCTCACTTAACAAGGCGTTAGGTACCATATATGAGCGTCCTGGGGTGAAATATACTGCAGCTATGCCTTACCAGATGGCCTACAAATGGACACTTTTTGAATGGAATCCGTTGATCACTGAGAAAGTGACTGAAGTGACCAAATGATTCTTCACTTGACGCTCTCCCCCTCCACCCTCTGTCTCACTATTTTCACATTCTACCATGTTTCATCTAGACTGCACTTGCTACTGGTACCGGTATGAGAATTAGCAGAGCAGCCTCTACTAGTCCGGAAAAACATAGATCGTTGTTATAGAAGGAACAATAGGTGGAGGGCATGACACGCGCACCACTCACGTAAAACACCTCCATCCGCTCTTGGCTATACATTCCAAAAATATCTATACCCCTTAACTCACTCTGCCTACCCGCCTGCACGGTGATGTAAGACCCCTGACGAAATAGTCCATGTAGATATTCTGATAGTGCCTTATTTCGATCTAACTTACCCCGCCGAGATGCTATAGGCGCTAAGGAGGATTGCTGAAAACGTGTGTGAGTACAAATTTCCCTGATAGCATTTGGCACTGAACACTCTTTTTATCTCTCTTTTTGACCCAGACCTGTCTCCAGGTTAAGCTCACTTTCAGGCTGAAGATTATCATTGAACTTTCAGAGCTGTCTTTCAAGCGGCTGACGTGACAAATTATGAGAGTAGACGGAAACAGACGAGAACAGTTTTTCAGCTGAGAAGTAATACAGTATATACCATTTCTACAGCATCAGCACTGTACCCACTGTACACATATCATGTCATTTGCCCACATCTTTTTTTTTCTCTCCAATCACCCTTTTCTTCCTCACAGCCTCCTTTCTCATCTGCTTCTGGCCTGCATGGCATGAATTTAAAAGTTGTTGGAGTTGAGAAGTGCCTTCTGACAGTCCCAAAAGAGACACTGCGTGACTCAAAATGAGCAGGAGAAAAAGACAATCTTTCCTATGAGGCATTTCAAGCACATTTACCAGCTTTTCCTCTCTTCACACCCTCTACCCCCCTCTATATATAGCTCTTTCCCCCCTCTTATTTTTAGCCAAACCCAAACCGGCATGCAGTAGGTTATGCAGCCGTCCTTATACCTCTTGGTGGAACCTGTGGAGAACATCTCAACATTGCCGTTTCGGAGCCATGAAACTCGCGCTTTTCGCCGTGTGGCTCGCCCCGGCGACCGCCATATACTTCCAGGACTGTCTGCGCCACAGCAGCGACTACAACGGGCTAGCCTGGAGCCCACAGAGCATTTTTGCGGACTACGACAAAGAAGAGGGCCGTCTGCACTTTTCAGTGACGGGAAAAGTGTCTGGAGCGATGCTGAGTGACCTGAACGAGACGGAAAACAAATACACGACGCTCAACAGTCAGGCACGCAGCATGAAGGGGCTTTTCGTGGACACCTATACTCGATTCTGTGAGGAAGTCGGGAAGGATACAAAGGCAGAGACTTGTCCGATTTTGCCAGGTGAGGAGGCATCGTTTGCGTATACCGTGGAGGTTCCCAAGGTTGCGCGTTCGGTTTCCGACATTGAGACCATATTCAAGATCATCAGCCCGGTGGATAACGGTGATGGACAGGTGGTAGGGTGTGTGGAGATCCAGACCAGTCCTGTGATCAAGAAGGGCACGATTTACGCCATCATTTTCTCGACCCTGGGCGTCAGCATACTCGTTTTTGTGGCGACTTTTGGAGTTCAATCGTTCTCTACTTGGAGCAGATTGAACACAGGTCTGGATACAGATTCCGACGTCTCTTCTCCTCATGACACCATGAAGGCATCCATTTTGGCCCAGTTCACAGGCCTCATGGCGTACTGGCAGTTTGCATTCTTTGTGGCGTGTCTGAATCTCAACTACGCAGGTGCCTACCAGGCTCTGGCGTCTGGATTCGGCTGGGCTGCTCTGACGTTCGGTAAGAGCTTCACCAGCGACGTGATCGAGTCTGCTGACCCGGCTAACGGTCTCTACAACTTCCACAAACCGGGTATGCCTGCCATGGCCACGATAGTGGGCCTACACAACAACCAGGATATCTGGCCGGGTTTCATCATCTGGTTCCTGGTCATTTTTGGAGCCACCATCATCGCCATGTGCATGTCCCGTTTCCTAGCGGGCAGAACGAGCTTCAATTCGTTGGCATCGGGTCTTGCAAAAGCGACTATCACCGTCGTTTATTCGCTACTGGCACTACCCCTCCTAGCTCTCAGTTTCTACCAACTCCAGGCTGGAGGTACTTTGACTGTCGCCAAGGTGCTCAGTGGCCTGGTTGTCGGTTTCTGGGCTCTTGGAGCCCTCTACTTTTGCTGGAGCGTGTCAAGAGGCCGAAACGGAGACCTGGGATGTTTCACGGGATGCATGAAACCCAGCACCTCGAACGCATTCAGAGCATCCATCGTGTGCGTCGAACTGGGCCACGTCTACCTTCTGGGCGTGTGTATCGGCGTTCTGCAGTCTTCTGGAGTAGCCCAGGTTGCATTCATGGGCACCCTTGAGTTTCTCATGTTCGCCATCACGCTCATTGTCGCTCCCTACGTCTTCAGCCGGCTGTCTGCCCTCATTGCCCTCTTTCGAATGATCATCTCCCTGCTGTCCATTGTATATATTCGCAGCCTGGACACGTCGGTTTCACTCAAGATCATCATGGGCATTGTCATCATGGTGCTTCATCTGGTAGTGTGTCTTTCGTTTCTGTTCTTCGCTGGTCTTCTCATCATCAGACCCCGTTTCAGATCCCAGTCTACTCCTGGCAGCTCCTCCTCGTCTTTTGGCAACATCAATTCCAAGGCCTCTTCCCCTGTCAACCCCGACAATCTTCTGGGCCAGTACAATGACGACCTCAACTCTCAGTCCGAGAAACGAGCTGCCATCAGAGAAAATATCCGTTTCCAGCCGGAAATGTACGAACGGTCCATGTCTGGTCTTCAGGACCATCTGAACAACGAGAACAGACTGGAGGTGGAGTCTCCCCAGGACTTGGGTCTTGTCGATCTTGACTTTGATTTCGAAGACGAGCGACCCAAACATGAGAGACCTGTGTCAGCAGGTTACTCTATCAAGTCAGGAGGACACACCAGAACCGTCTCTGGCGGCTCTCTCTCGCATGCACGGCCCACATCTGATCTCTACGAACGAAGACAGGACCGACGACGACGAAGCTCAGCCTCAGGACACCGCAAGTCGCTCACCATCGATACCTCTGCGCTTGTCAAATCACATACTAACCCTTCTCCTGCACTGGCCAACCCCACTCCCATCAAAACCGTGGCCGAGAGAGTGGTGGCTTCTCCCCATACATACTACCGGCCTCCTCGAAGACGATCCGAGGACCGAACCAGCAGCATGGCTACGGGTACTCCTCAGACCCCTGAGGTGCCTGTTCTACCATCTCCTCACGTCGACTACACCCAGCGAGAGGCTGACATCTACAAACGAAGCTCGACCATGTGTGAAGACTACGATCTGGGCAGCCACGAGGCTCTGCACAAGTCCACTTCGCATCTGATTTCCAAGACCCGGTCTGCCGATGAGGTGGTCAACAAGCACGAACGCAAGCTGTTCCAGCCCAAGACGTGGATCAAGCCCGAGGACGATCCCCTGGAACCCAAGGGTTTCGAGGTGATGAACAGAGGAAAGTAGGTGGGGAGCTGCAAAGCTGGAGACTCAAGAGCTGGCTTGAAGCGAGCTCAAGCTGCTGGTGTGCATGGGCCAAGATCCATATTTATTTATCATAATTCATCGTAATAGTAATTTTCTGAGATACAAACCTAGTCGGTATCAGGTTTGAGTGTGTACATGGTGATGGGCTCTACAAACTGAAGCTCCCCTGTAGATCAACTGCATGAAGGCTGGGACCCATCAAAGTTGTAGTCTGGGAAGCACCTTTAGAGAAGACGCAAGACACGTCGAGACATCCCACTGGTATGTGATCCATCCAAAGCAATTGACTGTGGTCAGCTTTATAAGTGTTAATCGCTGATTCTGACCGAGTTTACAGTGTATCTGACGTCTCGGATCTCACCCACGTCCCATTTATGAACGCAGCCATCATAGGTGGCATGACTTCAAGACAAAGCTGGAGAAGACGCCATCTACTACACGCACTCGTGCCGTAGATGGAACGGCGTAGCTAGTCGAATCGTCTGCTGTGCTTGACAATGGCTACTGTATACCGTACAAGTACTCGTACATGGCCATCTGCTCCTACCGCGTTTTAAGGTACACAGTTGTAGATCGCGGCTGACTCAGCACGAGCCCCATATGATCGCCCCCAACACCCCACAAATAGCCCCATGTGTCCAACGACAAAGACATTGTTCTGCAGCGTCGCTTTTTGGTCGGTTTTTAGCGCATCTTGTGACTGGCTATAGACACCCCACTTATCCTGTTTAAGCCCCATCCTAACCTAACCATAGAAGAGGGCTAAATGGCCGTGGAGGTTATGACAAAAGTGAGCCAAAAGTGCAAAGAGCAAGGACGGTGAGTGATTTTCCACTAAAAAACGAAACAATGACCTATACGGCCACCATTGTTACCTTTCGCCTCACTCATAACCTGACGGAAGTCGGAATAGTAACCCTACAATAATTGGCCGGCCTCGGCATTATTTCTGACGCGGAATAGAGTTGAGAGATGGACCCACCACGGAAAAGACGTTTAGGACGATTGTGGGCAGGATTGATGAGTTTAAGAGCCGGTTTCTCGACGCTCGTATTCGCACGGCCGCCATTAGTCCGTATTATTGGCCGCTACTCATTCCGCCGCCCCCAGAGCGTGTTATGTTGATCCCCATTTGGGTTGGAACGCGTGGCGGAATTTCGCCAGGCATTTTAAATGCAGACGATGCAAGAGTAGAATGGGCCGAATTAGGACAATGGTTCAGCCAGTACAGGAGCAACTGAGTAGTTGAGCAGCCGAGTCGACCTGACGAGTCGCACGACACTTGCTCTCGTACTAGTACTTGGTGCTATGGCCCCATTGCTCTCCGGTCCTCAATCCCCGTGTCCATTCCGCGACACTTAATTTTCACCATGGCGATTTTCATTTCCGTTTTAGGGCTCGACCACATCAGAGTTCGGATGCTCAGCGGATATGCATGGTGATAGAGGTGTAGAAATAGAACGGAGGGAGGTGGACAGTAAAGGGGAAAGCAGGGCTCTGAAGCCGTAGCGTAGGGTATTATACCGTAGTGCGATATCTACAAGTACTTGGCAATCTACACGCTACTCTACTGCATCCACCTTGGCTTCACTCTCAACACTGTCAAGTGCCTCTGACACTCTCCCTTACTCCACATTAAATTCGGACACGTGTTGTAAAGAGCGTAGGATTGTACGAGGAGTAGAAAACAGATCGTGGGCCATGGTTTCAGATGTCTCCCACGTCTGGGCTGCACCCGCACACCCCTTCTGGACGCTCCAAAGATGCACGTTGGCCGGTGGTAGCACCGATTTGCTGTTTGGCAAACCCCTATTGTTACGGGTAAATGTGCATTTCGGAAAAAAGCTGCTGTTGGTTGGTTCCTCAAGTTTGAGAGCTGCTCTAGCGTCTGTTTTTGTGAACTCTAACCAAGAAGGTTGCACGTTGGCCGGTGGTAGCACCGATTTGCTGTTTGGCAAACCCCTATTGTTACGGGTAAATGTGCATTTCGGAAAAAGCTGCTGTTGGTTGGTTCCTCAAGTTTGAGAGCTGCTCTAGCGTCTGTTTTTGTGAACTCTAACCAAGAAGGTTGCACGTTGGCCGGTGGTAGCACCGATTTGCTGTTTGGCAAACCCCTATTGTTACGGGTAAATGTGCATTTCGGAAAAAAGCTGCTGTTGGTTGGTTCCTCAAGTTTGAGAGCTCCTCTAGCGTCTGTTTTTGTGAACTCTAACCAAGAAGGTTATTGGGCCACACAAGACACGCTTGTACTGCCAACAGCCTCAGCAAGCATAATAGAGACTCACATCCCCTCTCGCGCAAAACTGCCAACTTGAACTTGTTCTTCACCAAACCACAGCACCAAACATGTCCAAGCACCACCTGAAGACCCAGAGTGCCGTCGTGAGTATTCCAGAAATGAGAGAGAGAGGAAGGAGGTTCCAGCATGCACACGAACAACACGAACAAGCAAATCAGTCGTGGTTAGAGACAGTCGTGATGGGAAGAGGACCGTGAGAAGACGCGCTTCGAGTAATTGGAACACAGAAAGGCGACGGGAAGCAACGACGGGCTCCCCTGCCCCTCACTCAATGACCTCCAGATCACTCAACAACTCAACCCGCTCGTCCGAGTGGTTTGCCGCAGACTGATCTTGACACGGTCGAGGTGACATCGAGAGTGTTGCAGAGGGTGTGCCAAGACTGACAAGTTCACTGGGGACTACCATTGAGTGACCAGGGTCGGCGAAATGTCGATTCTGCGTCGCCGATTGTTCACCATCCATGTCTGTCGCTACTGCGTGTCGTCTCCCTGATCTACCTCGTTGCTGTTGTGTGGGCTGTCCTGTGATCTAGAGTCTACGTCATGTCAGGCCATTGAGTCAACCTAAAGACATGAATTGACATTGTCGACAAAGTGTCTTTGGGAATGGGCTGTGAAAAGGCGTGTCACTTCAGATGCACTCCCTCTGGCAAGTCCCATGACCTATTTGCTTGTTCAGTTAGCGTGATGCCGTGACCTGGTGTGACCTGGTGTGACCTGGTGTAACCTGGTGTGGTCAGAGAGAACACATGGTTCCTGTTTGTAGCTAGTCTCTCATTGACCTCACCAGACTGGATCGCGGTTTCCTAAGTTCTGTCACTCACCCCCTGACACGCTGTCCACCACGTCGAAAGCTGTGATCCTTCTCAGCTGGATGTCTGTATGCAACCCTGTCCACGTGTGGCTAGCTCCAACCTCTCTCTGACAATTGAATGAGTTACAGTCCCGTGTCCGTTTCACTTCCGTTACTAATTATAGGCATTCGACAACTCCGCCACCACCGTGGCCGCTTCGCAGATGCGAAACGCCCTCAACAAGCTGTCCGACTCCGTCGAGGACCCCGCCCAGAAGCGACGGTTCGAGAACGAGATGGACAACTTCTTCTCTCTGTTCCGACGATACCTCGTCGACAAGGCCAAGGGCAACGCTCTTGACTGGGACCGAATCAAGCCCCCGAAGGCCGAGCAGGTCATTGACTACAAGGACATTGCCCAGGATGCTGGCGCTGAGTTCCTTAACAAGCTGGCCGTGCTCAAGCTCAACGGTGGTCTTGGTACCTCCATGGGCTGTGTCGGTCCCAAGTCCGTCATCGAGGTTCGAGACGGCAAGTCCTTCCTGGACCTGTCCGTGCGACAGATCGAGCACCTCAACCGACAGTACAACGTTGACGTTCCCTTCATTCTGATGAACTCGTTCAACACCGACGAGGACACCCAGACCATCATCAAGAAGTACCAGGGCCACAAGATCAACATCAAGACCTTCAACCAGTCGCGGTTCCCCCGAGTGTTCAAGGACTCCAACCTTCCCGTCCCCAAGAGCTTCGACGACCGAATCGATGCTTGGTACCCTCCCGGACACGGAGATCTGTTCGAGTCTCTGCACAACTCCGGTGTCCTTGACGAGCTCATCGCCGAGGGCAAGGAGATCATCTTCGTTTCCAACGTTGATAACCTGGGTGCCGTTGTCGACCTGTCCATCCTCAAGCACATGTCCACCACCGGTTCCGAGTACATCATGGAGCTGACCGACAAGACCCGAGCCGATGTTAAGGGTGGTACTCTGATCGACTACGACGGTCAGGTGCGACTTCTCGAAATCGCCCAGGTGCCCAAGGAGCACACTGAGGAGTTCAAGTCCATCAAGAAGTTCAAGTACTTCAACACCAACAACTTGTGGATCAACCTCAAGGCCATCAAGCGAGTGGTCGAGAGCAACGAGCTCGATAGCGAGATCATCCCCAACGAGAAGAGCATCACCATTGGCAAGAACGACATCCCCGTTCTGCAGCTCGAGACCGCTGTCGGAGCCGCCATCCGACACTTCAAGGGCTGCATGGGTGTCAACGTGCCCCGACGACGGTTCCTGCCCGTCAAGACCTGCTCCGATCTGCTGCTGGTCAAGTCCGATCTGTACACCCTCAACGCCGGCCGTCTGGAGATGGACCCCAGCCGATTCGGCGGTTCTCCTCTGATCAAGCTCGGTGGCCACTACAAGAAGGTCAGCGACTTCCAGAAGCGAATCCCCCACATGCCCAAGATTCTGGAGCTGGATCATCTGACCATCACCGGTAACGTCATGCTCGGCAAGGGCGTCACTCTCAAGGGCACCGTCATCTGTGTCTGCGAGGAGGGCAAGAAGATTGACATCCCCAACGGCTCCGTTCTGGAGAACGTTGTCATCACAGGATCTCTCAGTATTCTGGAGCATTAAAGGTAGAGTAATAGGTTGTGTTATGAGGAGTCAAGCGTAGAAAGAGTTGAGGTGTAGCTAGATGAAGTGTAGATGAGTGCAGAGTAATCCCTCTGTGCTGTATGAGTGTGTGGTAATGGTGCTTCAAGAGACTGGGGTATAAGATAGATGCTCAATCACCATCTTCCTCTGAAATCGACAGTAATCTTCGACAATAACTGTAGAGAGCGTACGACTCTAAATCTGAGGCTAAAGAGTATTGCCTGGGTCTATAAGAAACTACTTTCCAGACAGTGCAGCCCTACACGTTCCCATTGTAGGGATACACATGGCTCATGAGGCTACCAATAGTGCTAATATTGAGCTCCGGGTACTTGTACTGTAGTCATTTACCGTACTGTACCATGCTCCCAAGTCTACTATGCCCTCTTGTTTAGTCACAATAAATAAGTCTATGTACTGTACATGTGTGTACCGCTTGATCATTCTCAGACAACCAAACCCGCTCCCAGAAGCCCCCTTGCTGCAAGATAGTCCACCTTTTGCTTTGACGCTCGCAGCTTATCTTTCCACTCGGCAGTTTTGTCTTTACTCAGCTGCTGGGGTTGCCACACTGGTTTGTAAGCCGGGAAAGTGATTCTTGGACACCCAGCAAAGTCGTACTGGATCTGGTGACAGTCCTCATTAGCCTTAGTTCCCGAAGTGAGCAGCGGTCTGTAGGGCAAGTTATCGTCTGTGATTTCACGCACGATCCACGGCCCATCGTGGTAGTATACAATCACGTTCAGAGGGATGCCAGGCACGTAGTAGACGTTTTCGATCCATAGTGCTGTTCCTTCGGAGTCGTCTCCAACATACACCTTTCCCACGGACTCGACATCAAAGTAGAGGTTTTCGCAGCAGATCTGGGTTGGCTCTTTGATTTCTGTGAGCTGATGGATCATGTCCTTGTTGTTACAGATTGAGACGGGGTAGTTCGTCTTGGCGAGAGGTTCGCAACCCCAAGAGAGGTCCTTGGAGCCCTGAGAGTCGTTACAGCAGAATCTGAAGGACGTTTCAACAGGTCCCGGCAAGATTGTAGCAGAGTGGCCCTTAGTGAGACTGTATCTGACCACGACCGGTGGAAACAGCCCCTTGAGTTCCCTGTAGGCCAGTCTGTATTTGGCAGCGTAGATCGCCTTTTCCACCTTGTTTTCCACGGCTTGTTTGCCTGACACAATGAACGACGTCTCCATGGTATGTTTATCGTCAATCAGTCGTTCAAACTGAGCAAGAGAATCGTCGTTACTGCCAGCAGCTCCATTTGCAGGCTTGAACCGATGAGCTTGTAGAAGAGTGTCTCTGATAGTTGTTCCAAACAGATCGGGTTCGTCTTTATGTCTATGCCACAGCTTTGAAGCGTAATCTGTCAAATCAGCCAGGTCCTGATGGTACTCTGAACCTCTCAGGACGTTTTTGCATCTTCTTGCAAGCTGGGCTTTAGCTTTGCAGATGTAGATTCCCTTGAAGCTTTTCACATTGATGATGAAATGAAGCAGTTCCGAGGCCTCTGAAGGCTGTAGCGCCCGAATATGAGTCTGAATCTCGCTGTCCACGCTATTCCACATCATTTTCAGTAACATTTGCGAGTAGTGAGCAGGTTGACGGTAATACAAAAGATTGGCAGTGGTCAAATCTCCTTGAATGATGAACGGCTGAGTAGACCGCACATAGTCGTAAATATCATCGTCCGAGCTCCACTTGTTGAACAAATGAACGCGGTCAATGAGCCCACACCACCCCACGTGATCTATGAGCGCCGAAACAGCACCAACTCCAAACTTGAGCAGCCAGTATGCGTTTTCCACCTTGAGGGCTGTATCTCGCACGGCGGCGACCCAATCGCTGATTTTTTCCAGCTCCGTCCATCGCAGCGTGATGTCCGTCTGCCGCAGCTTTTTGATGTCCTTTTCAAAGTCGCCGTCGCCCATTGTTGTGGTCAATCGATCCAACGTTTTTTTCCGAACCCTACAAAAATAGTCCCAATATTAACTGACGATAATTAAGCTTATGTAAGCGAGTGGAGGGTACAAGCGACTAAAGACGAACTTCTCAACAGCGCACTGTATAGGGTGTTATAGGGATTATACTGGAGAATAGACTGAGCGAGAATATATTTTTTTACAAATTTTATCGATTTCCAACTTCTGAGTCCCAATAAGGGTCCACCTATATCCGCTGACTAATCATAGATACACTAAGGAAGAACTCTCCGGAGAAGTGTGGCTATTTCAGCTAGTCAGAATAAATACCTCAAAATAAGTGGATATCTGAAATGATCTATTTGAGTCGATTCTGAGGTTTTTTCCAGCGATCTGATGGAAAGTGCCTACGGTGCTATGGAAATATATACCACAGCCAAGATTCGCTGACTAATCCCAAAATGGGACAAGTCATGCTGACTAAGCTATATGAGCTATAAATGGAGTTCTCAACGGAGCCAAATGAACGCAACTATTGATGATGAAATAATAGCTCAATCAAAGGAGGTGAACAAGAAAAACGAGAACGATTGACTTTGGGTTTTTTTCATTGTATTTAAGTGCACTAAGCCTTCATAAGAGGTATTTCTCAGCACCTGTACTTACTGACTAAGCAATCGATACCCTCACTCAAGAGAGAGCACTCAACAGGATACAGACATTGCAGAGAGTGTGGAGATGGTTGAGCTGACTAAACTAACAAGAATAATCAGTTTGGTCGAACCAAGACCTGCCAAGTGTATTCTTGGCGTTGCCTCACAATTTACCACCACTTGTACCTGGACTGACTAATCAAATTTATAGCCGAGATCTCTTCGGATACATTGGTCATGCACTAATAACGGCGAGCCGGTAGCCGAGGTCATGCCTAGGCAGTCAGACATTAGTCATCAACCTGTTAATAATCACACGCTTGAACAACACCCCTCACTTGTATTGCTTATCTCTCTCGTATCACTGTCTGCTAATGAGCCAAATAAATGTGACCTGAAAGCGGCTAACGATAGCTAAAATGGTGTAATAAAAGGTTGACAAAGGCTACGACGAACAGGACAACAGGCTTGGTACGAGTGCTACTGGTGCGGGTACTTCTTCCGGATACCCATAGTCGGGCTGGTAGCTTCTCATCTTACGCTTAGCCTGTCCTACCCCACTTTGCAACACGAAATCAAGACACGGCGCAAATAGAGGAGAGCTAGTAGAGGGGGAGGGGAAGGTAGGGGTGTGTGTGAAGGGTGATTAGGTCACGTGACCAATTCAAATACTCCCCTCAGCCTCTACCACATCCACCTATAGGGTCAAGGCTATTTTCTCCTGTATATTTTCTTTTCTCTTTTCTCTTTCTCTTGGCTTGCTTACCCTGCTCTGTAGAGCCGATGATTACGGGTGCATAATCTGACATCTTATTTTGGGAGAGCGCTGCACACGTTTGTTTGAGGCGTGGGAGAAAGGGTGGATTTTAAATACCGACGCCGCATGAGTGGAGTAAGCAGTTAGTCAGGGTGTGTGAGAGAGCACAGTAATGTTATACGGCTGTTGTACGGATAGTCACGTATTACGGTGCATTGTAAGCGTGACTCTGGCTTAGTCAATCATCACCTCACTCGTACTCGTACCAATGCAGACCTGTGAGACCCACGCTATTCGACAATCTTCCCCACCGAGTTAGTCTGAGGGAAGAGATAGTTGCACTGCAGAAGAGGTACCGTTCCTGCACCTTGGTGGGGCACCAGGAATGTGGCAAAGACAATGTCTCGCTGACTAAGCCTCGCCCCAGCCTCTTTCTCACGGTATCCTTGCTATGTCTGAGACGGCAGCTTGTCTTCGTTCCACAGTTTAGAAGGTTCGATTATTTTGATTGCGAGAGGAAGCTAGTGAGGTGTGTACAACTTACGATGTTTCTGGTATAGTGAAATTGTCAATGTGATGATGAGGATAATATATAAGCACCCTCAATCCTCTTCCACCTTCCATCCATCTTCTCTCACCTCTCATTACCACCACTCTCACTACGATACCACCACCACCACCCTAAGGGTAGCAAGGTGTCGGTGCATAGAGGTGCAAAAAGCTTAAATGCGCAAGTAAATGGTCCATGCCTGCACTGCACCCTCCCAGTTTTATATTCCGTTGGTCTGCCGTCCGAAATCTCTCAGCCCCGTTTCTCCACAGCCGAATTGTCTCCAGGCCGAAAGCTGACGATCCCCAAGACCTAACACCAATACACACCCCGTCTGCGACTTTCTTCGACTTTCCTGACATTCTACGCCACAACATGCACCACCATCTCAACCCCAAGGCGCTCTTTTCTGGTGAGTATAGCGATAACGAGGAAGGGAAAAGCGGTTAATGGTACGATTGAGCGGTTTCGCAGCTCTCAATCAAGCCATTGACCTTGCTGGGGGCTCATCTAGAGCCCAAACTACAGTCTTTTCTCATCACCGGAAAAACGAGCCGTTATATCCGAACCAATGTGATGGGTCGAACAACGACTGTAGTAACGACATTGCAAATGAAACAGCGCTTCATGTACTAACACAGGCCGAAAGGAGAGCACCTCGCCTCAAACCCAGGCAGCTTCCGGCTCGGGAGCTGTGTCTCCCGGCCGAGCTCTGAACTCGTCCACCAACGTAGAGGACGTGGACGAGCTCGACGGCGACGGCCAGAACATCATCATGGGTATCATTGCGCAGCTGCGACCAGGAGCAGACCTGTCGCGAATCACGCTGCCCACCTTCATTCTCGAGCGAAAGTCCATGCTCGAGCGAATCACAAACTCCCTGCAACACCCCTCATATGTGATTGAGGCCCACGCCACCAAGGACCCCGTCCAGCGGTTCATCCAGGTGGTCAAGTGGTACCACTCCGGCTGGCACATCACCCCCAAGGCCGTCAAGAAGCCTCTGAACCCCATTCTCGGCGAGTTCTTCACATGCTACTGGGACTACGACGACGGCTCCCACGGATACTACATTTCCGAGCAGACCTCTCACCACCCTCCCAAGTCGTCGTACTTTTACATGATCCCCGAGCACAACATCCGAGTCGACGGTACTCTGGCTCCCAAGTCCCGATTCCTGGGCAACTCTGCGGCCTCGCTGATGGAGGGCGCCACAATCCTCAAGTTCTTGGACATCAAGGACGCCAAGGGTCTTCCCGAGGAGTATGAAATCACCTCGCCCAACGCCTACGCCCGAGGCATTCTGTTTGGCCGACTCAAGTACGAGTACTGCGACCACTCGATCATCAAGTGTCCTGCTCTGGATCTGACTCTTGACCTCGACTTCAAGGCCAAGGGCTTCATCTCCGGAACTTACAACGCCTTCGAGGGCCAGATCAAGCGAATCTCCACCGGCGAGGCTCTCTACGACGTGTTCGGAAAGTGGGACGAGATCATTGAGCTCAAGAACCTCAAGACCGGCGAGAAGTCCGTGCTGTTCGACGTGGCCAAGGCTGCCCTGCACCCTCCCAAGGTGCGACCCATCGCCGAGCAGGCTGCCACCGAGTCTCGACGACTGTGGGAGCCCGTGACCGACGCGCTCGCCAAGCGAGACCACACCGTTGCCACTGACGAAAAGTTCAAGATTGAGGACGCGCAGCGAACGCTGGCCAAGGAGCGGGAGGAGCATGGCGTCAAGTTCCTGCCCAAACTGTTCAAGCCCGCGCCTGCGCCCCTGGACTTCATTCTGTACAAGGACCTGCACGGCACCCCCGAGGAGGTCACCAAGGAGATTCTCAGCATAGTCCCCATTCTGCCCGGCCAGCAGTTCACCAAGGACTTTGAAATGTCCGGCGAGAAGAAATACAAGCTGGAGAAGAGCGGCCAGGCCGGCGAGGCCGCCCCCACGGCCACCACTACCGCTGCTGCCCCTCAGGCTGGAGCTGCTCCCCAGGCCACCCCCGCTAACGGCCAGTCTCCTCTGGCCAAGACTTCTGATCTTCAGGAGGCTCTTCCCACCGAGGAGGACGAGTTCCACGATGCCCAGTAAGCTGGATAGTGTCTGCAAGTGTCGTAGTACTCGGCCCAGTGACCTGGGTAGTGCCTACAAGTGTTTTATTACTCGGTGCCCCAGTACGGGTACCCGAGCCCTGTTTTTGTATGGAGGTTGCAAGTGACTATATATAGTTTGATAGAGATTCTTAACGATGGCCATGCCAGGTGTAGATATATGACCGCACGAGAGCAGGTGTCAGGTTAACTTAAACGAGATGGCGAGATGGTTTATTATCTACATGCCTGGTGATAAGCAATGACGTCATGGTGGGAGTCAAACGTAGCCAGGAGAGAGGACTGAGGTGATTCTTTGGTTTTTACGGTACTATGTGAGTATCATCAATGGTCAATAAATTAGTTGTGGGAGGCTATATCAAGATATCCTGCTATTCCGTTTCCAAGCGATCTGCTTCTATCTCTTCACAAGGTCAGTTACAGCCCAATCTCGGCTCCACCCTGTAATAGAAGTTGAGGGCCTGTTTTTGAAGATGCGCATCTCTCGCCTTTGTAGCCTTCATAAGCGACTGGAGAGTGTTTGATGCAGTAGTCTCCTCCCCTTCTTCCTCTTCATTTGAGCTTCCTTTCAATACCTCAAGCCATTCATGAGCTTCTTCTTCAGAGACAGCCGTTAATAGCGTTCTCAAACACACGTAGAATGCCTCCGAGCCCAAGAAGTCTTCCTGAACCAGTCTCAATGTCTTCAGTATCGTCAGTTTGTCCTCCAGGTCCAGTTTCAGTCCAAGATATGTAAAGAAAGACCACCCTGAAGTATCAGAGGGATGTTTGGAGACCCAGAGCAAAGTGACTGCCAGAAGCTTTCTCAGTATCTTCTTGTCACCCTTGGCAGCCAGATCAGCCACCCACCGGGCGTAACCCCATGCATAATAGTTGTGTTTATGTACCTGAGCTGATCTGAGAACAACGTCGAATTCATGCTCCAGAAAAGAACCCAGATCCGAATAATCGTAGTATTGATGTCCTAGAAGTTTGTTGATTCGATTCAGATACTCCGAATTACTAAACAGCTCCTTTGATCTGAACAAATCACTATCAACAGTCTTCACCAACGAACGTCTATAGTTCCATAATGTCGGACTCTTGCTCTGCTTCTTCAACTTTGACGTCAGCAGCAGATCAAGAAGCCTCAATTCAGCCTTCTGAGTCTGTGTCCCTTGCTTCACAAGCTCATGTCGAACATTAGTAGCTGAATGGTGTTCATATGCCGCCAAAAGTAACACATTGGAGACGTGTAGAACCTCCTCTGACGTAGGAGACGCTTCAATGATCTCCCGGAACGACTGCTGAGCAGCCAAGGCAGCCTTGATCATATCTTTCTTGGGCACACATGCTATGGTGATGTCGTTATCGTTCACCAGTTGAAACGGTTGATATGTGTTGTCTGATGGAACCTCTTCTGGGAGTTCAGAAGCGCCGATTTCAACCTGATCCCTGAGTTAGCAACGACAAAAAAGTAATTAGAAAGTACTCACGCAGCCAGTAACGCCCTGCTTAGTTTCTGGACGAGTTCCATGTGTTTGATATGGTGATGTTGTGGAATGAGTTGTAGTTGAGATTAGTTGCATAGAGCTTATTTAGTTAATGAGCCGCACGAAGAAGAAGGGGTAGCTACATGGACTGTGCTACAAAGGGTGTATATTGAGAGGACAGGGGACGATGAAGCTGGGTGAAAACTCATATGAATGTGAAGATAAGCTAACAAGCACCGCTAGCGTTGGTTCTCAATTCAAATGAGAGTTGTAGATGTTTTTCCACACAGCAGACTTTACTTTAGCTTTAGTTGGGAGAGCAAGTATAATTGGTTGAATTATAAGATGGAAGGGAATATGACGATATCTCAGCTGTATAATGGATACTACGATCACAGCGATCTACTCATTTTTGTTCTAATTCAAACATGCAATATTAAAATGTGTGTATGTAAAAAATGATTACCGGTACTACTCTTAGCACCAGGTGAAGAATGGAGCTTTGCGAGTGGCAATCTGAAGTCGTTCGACAATGACCTTTCTGGTGGCCTGGTACGACGACTCAGCGTGCGAGAATCCAACGTCATTGATATGAGACTCATTGTGGTGATGTCCATTCTTGTTATCGCCAACCTTGAGAGGTCCACTGGTGGCATGTTCACTAATAAGTTCATCCCACAGACTCTGGCGTCTACCATGGCGTTTAGGAGCTGCGCCAGGGTTCTTTCTGGTTGGACTAGAAGACTCCAGCTCTCTATATCTAGCCTCTAAGCTGAGAGAAGAGCCCTTGGAGGGTCGCAGTTTCTGTGTGGGAGCTGAAGCTGGAGTAGTAGAAGGTCCAGCAGAAGAAGAAGCTGCATTGTTGTGAGACGACAAGAGAGGAATCTGGTCGCTATTGAGACTCTGGTGTTTGCTGGGTGACACGGACAGAGAGTTGAGAGCAGGAAGCAGCATGTTTTCGTCCACACTGGACTGTCTGGAATGCATATGGGTGGGGGTAGAAGCTCTGTTGAGAAGAGGAGTACCAATAGCTGAAGAAAGAGTCTCAATGGGAATTCGAACGGGAATGTCCATTTCTCCATCCCAAATCAGCACCTTGTCTCTTCTTGCGAGTTCCAAGGGACCCTGATCGTGAGATTTCAGTGTCTCAACGACATTGAACGCTTGACCCTTCATCACAGCCCACTGTTTCTTCCACATTCGTTCCCTAAAGTCAGGATCGACGCTGAAGAGGTCACGGAACTCCACATACGTCTGTTCCCACCATCTCGGAGACGTCAACAATGGCAGAAAGTGTTCCCTTGTCTCTCTGGAAAAGGGCTGTCCGATGAGATCAAGAGGAAGGAACAACCAACCGAAGGGGTACGATCTCCACTCGTCAGGATGCTTCCAGGGCCATGAGAGACCCGAGTCAATAGCTCCAATCTTCAGTCTGGGCACTTTGACGGGAGAATGAGAAGAATGGGGGGTGGCTCCTCGAGAAGGCGAGCCTTGAGGATGGTACTGGTGATGAGCAGAAGCGGCATCGACCCATTCCAGCTTGATCATCCAGTTGTCGAGTCCTCGGTCAGTGTTTCGCATGATGTAGTCGAGAATAACAAGTTTTTCCAACTCCAATCGGAACTGTTTTTGAACTGCAGGAGTCCAGATATCAGACTCAGATGCTGCTCCATACTGCTGACGTCTCTTGTCGGGCCATGGATGCTTTCTGAAGAAGACGTCTGCCTCCTCGTAGTTGTGTAGGAAGAGCTGGAACGACCCTGGCTTTCTAGGAAGTAATCTGGCATCGTTCTTTGCCCGTCTTCGTTCAAAGTATCTGTAATAAAACGTAGGTGAAGATAGGTAGACAATCTCCGTGTGAGGAACAATACCAGTCTGCAATCTGCGATCCAACAGCGACGCTGCAGCTTCACAGATGTATCCAGTATTAGGGATCAGGCAAGATCGTCCAAAGAAACAAGGAAACAGGTTTCTGTGCAGCCATTTGGTCCATTTGGGTGACAGGGGACCGTATGGCTCTTCGTCCTTGGGTTTGAACACTCCGACCACCTCGTGGTGCTCGTTGTAAGCAAAATAGCTGCCACTGGAGCCCTGGGCAATGAGTCTGGGGAAGATTCCGTGTGAAATAGCCTCAATGACAGACTCAATGACTTCTCCGAAATGCACGGCTGAATCGTAGTCTTCCTCGGAGGTATCGAGCAGTTGGCGAGATTCGAACTCGGGCAGGTTCTTGAAAACCGAGTAGTAGATCTCCACTGCTCTTTCCTGGGCGGGATTTCTTCCTCTTCTAGCAGGAAAGGCAGTCGACAGTTTTCGGCCGATTCGCGAGAAAACGCCCATCCAGGTGCTCGATCCGGACGCCAGCGAGTCTCTATCCGAGTTTTGCTGGTTGGATTCGAGATCCACAAAGTGCGTGAGCTGGTCTGGTGTCTTGAACTCATTAGGGACGAGTTGAGTACCTGAAGACGACCACTGCTGATGCACCGGCGTAGCAGTTCGAGGAGACAGATCGGAGGCATTGGGCATCTGCGGAGAAGGCAGCAGATCCTTGGTGACCACCGATAACCGTCCAGCCTGGTTTCCCAGCGCTCTGTGGGTCTCGTTGTTGCTTATTCCCTCCTCGGCGTACTCTGCAGACTGCGATTCTGCCAGATCGAGTGACGCCAAACGGTCAAAGCCCGATTTGAAGACCCGGTCGGAGTGTCCCGAGTCGCCATTCACCCCATTGCCTGCGCTTGACGGTCGTTTTGAGGGGGACATGTTGTGTGAACGACGTACCAACAGTACTGGATGTACTAGAGGGAGTTGTATATGTTGGGTGTGAGAATGTCAGTCTTTTGTAACAAGGTCGAATGTTTGAAATGTCGTATAAGCCGTGGATTTCCCGTTTTCTTGCTATCCTCTTTTGTCCGTTTTATCTCTTTTATCGCCTCGAATATCTCTTGTCGACATCCATGCACCACCCTGCGGCCTGGGTGTATCAGAAAGTTAACTTTTGGTGTTTGGACATGTGGTCGGGGTGATGAGCATTAATAAGGGGTATAGCACGTGCCGAAGAGATAGGTTGGGGGGTGTATATGAGAGGGGTGGTATCCATAGACGATTATGTAAGCGGAATGGAGTAATTTCCTTCACGTTATCTACCAGAACGCCTCCTATTGGTACCGGCTGCACTCACACCCTTCTTTGCTACGCCACAGTCGCCACCTGATGTATTTGGCAGTCACAGAGAGTATAGTGACGGTGTTGACGTGACCCAACTCGGATTATATAATTCGATACCATTTTTTGACCCTTCTGGCAGCTGCAAGGGTCTAGGAATTGTAACTCGCTCGGAACCCAGGGGTGCCAAGGCACTAGCACTGGATGTTAGCCGTGCCCTAAAAGTGCATTGATTGAGTGGCTGAGTGGTTAGGGTTAAATGAGGGGGAGTGACGAGTAATGGAGGACCGTGGGAGGTGCTATAGGGCTCTGGTCGGTTAACAGTTCCTTCATTGATAGTTTGAAGACCATACAGATATTCTTCAGATCGTTTCATTGGTGCACATTTAAGGTAATGACGTGCTTTCGAGAAAAGGGCTGTTATCCAGAATATTTTGTACTGAGGGGGTGGATTATTATTGTGGAAATCGAATATTCAGGTCTTAAGAAACTGATCAATGTAATTTGCAGCATACATTCCCATACAAAATACGTCTCAAAACCGTGTCTTCCTCTTCCTCTCTTGATCTGTCTTTGAATCTCCCAACTAAATAAAGTACAAGTATTTTACCTAACTAGAATAGGCTAAATACTTGACACTAATCACTCTTCTCTTCACTCCACACCACTCGAAACAACAAAGCCGCGGACGCAATCATGTTATGTCTCCAACTCTGCGTTGTCAAGAGTGGTGTCAAGGGGGCTCTGAGCGGGTTCAGGCCCGTTCTTTAATACGAGGCCTGGGGTCACACAAATGCAGGTCACCACATGGGCTTTGACAGATTACGAGTATGAAAAACATATGACTGAGCTGCAAGCCGTGCTAACGTCACCCAGCGTCTGATCGGCATACCACTTGTACCATAAATGACCGCCATCTCACTCTTCCGTATCACTCTAGGTCACCACTCTGCTACACCTCATGTTGTGTGGTCTCCACTGAGGCGCAGCATGTCGTCCATGTGGGGACTGTATGCTTCGCGACGGACATGAAACGGTGGGTGAGGAGACGCGGAATGTTGACTTGGAAAGTGCTGTTTACACAGTCGATGTCGGTCAATTGGCTCGCCATATGCCAACCTGTACACCGCAGATCTCTCTTTCACCTCTGCCTCGCTTACACCGTCCCTCTGGTCATCTCTGTCTTCAACGTTGTCCTGCAAAGACTTTGGCGGCTGACGTTGCGACCTCGCTGCACCTGAGCTTTAGGGCGTTTGGGTTGTGATGCAGGGGAGTAAACAGAGAACGGAGAAGAGATGGAGAAAGAGTATGGTCACGTGACCAGAATTCTCTGCGACTGGCCAACTCGTCTGTTCGTATCACAGCCGTCATCCCCTCCCTCTCTTGGCCAATCAAAACCCCACACCTCCCCATTCCAGAGACACGGCCATTAGTGCCGATTGGGAGCGTTGGCGCAACTCTAAGTGCGATTTGATTAGTCTCAGAGGGTTGAAAAAGTGCCCGTGAGGTGGAGGGGATCGGTGAGGTGGGTGTTTTTGGTGTGGTATGGGTGAATTGAGAGCGTAGATATTGTATTCTGGCTTGCGCACGTGACGTACGGCTTTGTCGTCGTGTTCCGGCTTCCACGGCTCATCTGACAAGCATGCATCTTGACGTGTTCTCTTTGGGTAAGTTGTAGGCTGTGTTGGACCGGCAACCGACAAGTGGAGACGTGAGGGGGGTAATAATAGTTGTAAAACGGAGAAAAGAGCACTGAAATGAGAAATTTACGGCGGAATAGGTGGTTGACAATGTCGCTTCATCCATATACCTTCTTTGATACGTTTGTTCACGTCCCCATTTTTTCACAGTCATTTCTTTTCTTTCAACAATGCCCATTGTCAAACCTTGTTACTCAACTCTAATTTCGCGTACAGACAACCACATTGTCCACGTCCTTCCACGCATGGATATATAAACGTGGGCCCCTGCTTTCTTCCACCTCAAGTTTATCCACTCCACCAGCTCAAAATGAACCGAAACGAATACGACGACAACCGAGGCAACAACCGAAACGAGTCCTACGGCAACGAGGGCCGAAACGAGGGCCGAAACGAGTCCTACGGAAACAACTCCAACTCCAACTCCAACTACGGAGGTAACAACTCCAACTCCAACTACGGAGGTAACAACTCCAACTCCAACCACGGAAACAACTCTTCCAACTACGGAAACAACAACGACTCCTACGGATCCAACAACAACAACAACAACAACTCCAACTACGGCGGTAACAACAACAACTCCAACAACAACTCCAACTCTGGTTTTGGTGGCAACAACAACTCCAACGACTCTTACGGATCTAACAACAACTCCAACTCCAACAACAACAACAACAACAACATGAACTCTTCCAACAACTCTTCCAACTCCAACGTCAACCCTTACGTTGCCAAGGGTATCAACATGGTTGAGGAGAAGTTCTTCGGCATGGACCAGAAGAACGAGACCGCCAACGAGCGAAAGTACGACCAGAAGATCGGCGAGTTCATCACCTCCAAGATCTCTGGCAACAAGGGCTCTTCTGGTTCCAACTCCAACGACTCTTACAACAACAACAACAACAACAACAACAACTCCAACAACTCCTCTTCTGGCGGTATTGGCGTGAGTATTACCAAGACGGAAGCACCTAGTTGGGCTCAAGTGATGCGATCTGCTCAATTGATCTGGTATACCGATCTATGTGACAGTCTATCTCTTACTCGCGCTCTTTTGCAGTTGTGACGTCTCTTCACAAACAACCCCCCTCCTTACTAACACAGTCCTTCATTGCCGGCCAGCTGTCTGGAAACAACAACTCCAACAACAACAACAACAACAACCAGGGAGGCGACAGCCTTCAGGACAAGCTTGGCGTGAGTATCTAACCTTTTTCCCCCACAATTGTAAAATGAGAGCGAATATTAATGGTTTTAGGGCTTCATTTCTGGCGCCATGGCCGGCAACAACAAGAATGGCAACAACAACAACAACAACAACAACAACAATAACAACAACAATAATGGAGGTGAAGGTGGCCTGCAGGACAAGGTCACTGGATTCATTGCCGGAGCCATTGCCAAGCAGGGCCAGAAGCAAATGGAGAACCAGCTTAAGGATCAGATTGGAGTATGTATTTGTTTTTTTTCTGTTTTGAGTCACACGGATCACTTCTTTCCCCCCATCTACTAACACAGTCTTTTCTTGGCGGCAGCAAGTAAGCCCAGACGTATATTTATAGCGTAATGAGTCTTGATTTGATTATTCAGTGATACGGTTAGCGTTTTAGTTTAATGACGATCTTGCCAAGGTGAGGCTATCAGAGTTCATAACTGGGGTTTATGAACAGCCAAGAGGTGTCTAAATGCGGAAGAGGGGCGGTAGTACGAGTACGAGTGCGATACGGGAGGTTTCCGATTGTATTTTGCTATCAAGATTAGTAAGCAAACTTGTTAGGGGGATATAGCTCATGCACTGGGTGAGAATCGAAGAGCAGTTTTTTTGTGCGAGTGTGTACTTCTGGCTCTTTCTCTGGCTCTTCATCTCCTTTCGAAATTGTTACGGCTGTTTGAGTCGTGTTTGACTGTCTTCATGGCCAGCTTCTTCAGTGTCTGTGATACGACGTGCTTTCCCGACTCCTGTTTCTATCTCCTCTATAAGTTCTACCTCATGTATTCTATGTATATTAAGTCGCCCGTTGAGGACTATTTTGTCTCCCCCTGTCTAGTAAAGCTGCTTGTAAATAGCGTCAGACATCTTGATGGTCTGCTTGATGTCCTTGACGTCATGGACCCGCACGATATCTGCTCCCTGCTGAATGGCAGCAGTGACTGTAGCAGCAGTGCCCAGAAGTCTGTCAGCAGCAACCTCCTGCTCCGTGATGGTTCCAATGAACTTCTTTCTGCTGGTTCCCACGAGCCAGGCGTAGTTACCGAGACCTCCCTTGGTTCTAATCACATCCTGGTTCTTGAGAGTCCACAGGTTCTGTTTCAGGTTCTTTGCAAAACCCACTCCAGGATCCAGAATGATCTGGTGGCTTCGGAGACCAGAATCTCGAGCCTTCTTGACAATCTCCTGCATCTCACGTGCCAGCACGGCCACAAACTCCTCCTCTTCGGTGATGTTCACGTGCGTGGACTTTTCGTTAGCAGGAAGAGTGTATGTGTTGTTCTTGACATCCTCTCTGCTGTGATTGAGAATGATGGGCACACCGAGCTTGGCGACTGTAGAAAGCATCTCGGGATCGTAGGTACCGGCAGTAACGTCGTTGATCACGTCAGCGCCGGCCTTGATAGACTCCTCAGCAACCTTGCTGTAGAAGGTGTCAATGGACAGAATAACATCCTTGAGCTCTTCGCACGATCTGATCTTTTCGACCACAGGAATCACTCGCTTGAGCTCCTCCTCCACGCTGACAATCTCAGCTCCAGGACGTG
The DNA here is from genome assembly GCA_001602355.1 of Yarrowia sp. JCM 30695. Taxonomy (NCBI): domain Eukaryota; kingdom Fungi; phylum Ascomycota; class Dipodascomycetes; order Dipodascales; genus Yarrowia; species Yarrowia sp. JCM 30695. Next base: position 157,803 of record BCLX01000004.1, read on the forward strand.
TGCTCTGGCCTCCAATGTCAATGATATCTGCTCCCTCAGCAACCATTCTCTTGGCCTCCTCAACCGCGTTCTCAGCAGTGAACTTACCTCCGTCAGAGAACGAGTCGGGGGTAATGTTCATGATTCCCATGAGCTGAGTGGGTCTGTTCTTTCGCTCCTCGAGATCGAATTCAAGGAATCGTCCGGTTTCAGACTCCAGAGAACCAACAGGAACAACCTCATTGAGATCAGATGACTTTTGGACGTTCGAGCTCTTGGGAAGCAGACCAAGGTGTTCCTTGAACGATTTCATGGTCACAGGATGAAGTCTGTCACTCGGAAGGACGTCAAGCAGAGGCTTGAGCACAAAACTTCGATCCACAGCTCCGGCATGAGGAATAATGAGTCTGGGATGCTTGAAGACTCGATCGTCGTAGAGAATGATGTCGAGATCGATGGATCGAGGGCCCTTCTCGACCTCCTTGACTCGCTTGAGCTTCTCAGACTCAATGTTCTGAGTGACATCAAGAAGAGCAATGGGTTCAAGAGAAGTGAAGACTCGAAGAACACCGTTAATGAATCGCTGCTGGTCCTGCACAAACATGGGCTCAGAAATGTAATAATGAGACACATCCTTGACCTCGATACCAGCCTTTTCGAGCTCCTTGATCGCTTCGGAAATGTTGTAGAAGGGGTTTCCAACATTAGATCCAAAGGCAATGTACACCTCGTGTTTGAGGGACGCGTCCTTGGGCTTATCTTCGTTAGAAAGCACGTACTCAGACTTGAGCTGGTCCTTGGATCGAGTGATTTCCACTCCAGCAGCCTTTGCAAAGGTCAAAGCGCTGGGTTTCTTGGCAGTAACAGTCGCCTTCTCAACACCCAGTTTACCGCAGAGCACGTCAGCGACTGAGGTAACCAGAGCCTCCACAGTCTTGTATTCAGACGCCTCCACATGGTCCACCACCACGTCGACCACGTTTCTGAAGTTGTAGGCCTTGTCGAAGCCCACAGGCGAGTTCTGGGGCTTGTAGAGGATCAGGTCGATGGTGATGTTTTGTCTGTGGATACGTTCGCCGGCGTTGATACCGATGATAGTAACGATATTGAGTCCGCTGATGGAAACAACGTCGGTATGGTTAGCAGGGGTGGAGATCTTTCCGGTGTACGGATCGAGTTCCCGGATAATCTGGATAGTAGCCGACTGGGCACGCAGCAGTGCACGGGGTTTGCTGACCTTAATCATAGCCCAGGCAGCTCCACAGCCACTAGTGAGGATTCGGGTGCTGATAGCGTCGGCAATGTGTTCCAGAGAGTTGAATTTGTTGGTTTCAACGAGTTTTGTGACCTCCTCACACACCGTGGCGTAGTTGATTGAGTCGGGAAGGTGGTCCAGAGCTCCAGACTTGGCAATCGACGTCTTCATCCACATGGACACTTCCACGGGCTGGGCCTCGTTTCGTTGCCAGGCGTCGACGCCAATGAACGTCTTGAGCAGCAAATCTTTGAGAAAAACAACATCCTTGGATCGAGTCGAGTCCGACGCGGTGTTGGACAGCGGCCGATCTGGAATAGCTTCACTGACCATATCTGTAGAGGTGAAAAAGGGTCGTGATAACGGTGATCTGAGGGAGACAGCTAGCTGAGACGGAGCAAGGGAGCGGGAAGGAAGGAATTTGCTCGGAAAGGCCGGAGAGCGCGAGAGGAGTCTGATCCGCGCGAAAATCTTGAACGTCGGGTTCTCAACCGCCTTTTGAAAAGTATCAAAAATCGAGTTGGCAGGGATCTATAAATCCAGTTAGCGTTAGGCTCAAAGAGTCAGGAAGATTTTGACTTTGGTGGACAGGTAGGCGAAATCCGTAGGAAATTGGGAAAAATGGCAAAAATAGTGGACAATAGAGAGAAAATACAAGACAGGGCTGGTGTATTGATTTTAATTGCCATTTTGGCTGAAAATCCCGTCTAAAGCCCATTTTCCAGTTGTCACGTCGGCATTATAGCTGCATCATACAACATGACGCTGATCTAGCTGACGATGATGCAATACCTCGAGTTCCCCACCGATAACATAGATAAAGGTCGGATTTGAGAAAACGAGACGTGGCAATGTGTTGATAATGTTTGATTTTGTACTTGGTCACGCGACTCACCAGAATGGTCTCGTACAATATATCACCGTGAAAATTCGTAACCCTAGATGCATCAACTCTAACCGTCTCCGAGTCGAACGCACGTGGATAAAAATCAAGAGAAATATTAGGGAATATTTGTAGAAAATGAGGAAAATTCAGATAAATTAGCAAAAAAATTGAGAACACTAAAGAGACCTTCGAGAGGTGCACTGTATACAAAAAGGATATAGTGCTTCTGAAATAAGCCAAACTCACCTTCTACAACACCCCACACCCCCTACTCTTGTCCAGATCTATCGTTGTCTATCGTCTATATACATTAGTTGAGCTTTCTCTTCTCCTGGAGAGCTACGACGTGAGCTCGCTTGGTGAAGGCGTCGACCATGACCTGGCTCACGGCAGGCGCAAACTGAGAGGAGACCATATTGTACATTGTGTTTTTGAACTGGAACTCAAGGTCCAGTTTCACGTTGCATGCGTTTTCCGAGATTTGGCTGGGGGAGATCGTCCATTTGGAATAGAGCACGTTGAACATGGAGTGATCCGGTGCTGAAGACTGGGTTAGGAAAAAGTAAGGAAGTGAGTGGCCGAAGGTCACGAGCGGACAACATCCTATTGCTTGGCCATCAGTAGTTTCACTTCTACATCAACCTGAAGGACATGTGTCACGTGATACATGCCATCCAGCGACAACACATGACTCAGAGTCATTCAGTACGATATTCTGCGTAATCCAGGAAGCTCAGGAACTTGTCAGTGCCATACAGCTCTCGGGATCAAGCTGAGACTGATCTAGCAAGATTAGGACATGTCGCATTGGATCATGCTAGCTAGTCACATGGGGTTCACGTGACCGGGTGAGCCATCACGTGACGTACACAGCTCAAGCTCAAATCACATGACTGCGTCGCGTGATCTGTTTATTCCCATACTCACAACAACACTCTTATCCTTCACACACTCAATCTTGCTGGCAAACTCCTCGTTAAACTGATTCCAGCCCACCTTGAGTACGGCCTCGGCCGGGTTTCCGTCCTGGTCCGTCTTGGTGATTGTGGATCCCTCGCAAAACGGCACAAACTCGGAGTAATGTTGAACATCAGAAACCACTCCGTAAATGAGACTTGGCGGGTAGTTGAACCGTTGTGTCACTGAAAACGTGGTAGGTTCGTTAGAGGGAAAGGAGAAGAAGTGACGACATTGGTAGTGCCGCGATGCAGAGAGGATTGAGGTGGTTCGGCAGCGTATTCCAGCCAACATGGTGGTTTTGAGGGTGATGTTGGAAGCGAAGCTTTTTGCCAAAGCGCAATATATGCATGATTGGAGGAGGATGAAATGTTGGCTTTGAGCAACGTGGGAACAGAAGGAGTGGTCAAAATGTGTGTAAAAGAGTGAAATCAAAGTTGAAAAGTATAGTGCTCAATAGCTGGCGCGTCTCAATTGATGTGTAATTACTCCTTATTTTCTACTTATTTTCTGCCTATTTTCCTCACCTCTGTCTCAACCCAATCAGTCTTCACTGTCAACTATATCCCAAATCGTCAACTAACTCAACTTTAACCCGTTTATGCACTGATTAAATAAATTAACAGTGCGAATATCAACATCAACACTTTGAACAAAAACCACGCCATTCCACCATGTCCATCGACCTCGACTGGGATGGAATGATCAACAGTGACGAGATTGACGTGGCCGAATGGCTGCGGTCGCTGTTGGATAAGCAGTTCCAGCAACTGGATCTGCCTCGAAACATCCGGTCAGTCTCAATCACGACTCTGAGTCTCGGAACTATTCCTCCAGAGCTCGAAATCAAACACATCAGCGACCCATTCCCTGAGTTTTACGCTGAAGAAGAAGCCGCGTCGGATTCGCATTATTTGCCACCTCTACATCCTCCTCAACAACGAAGATCTGCTCCTAGCACTCCACACATCCATACCAACACACAAAACCCGATAGATAGAGGAATAGCGTCCTATTTCCATCCATTGGGCAACGCGCCGCTCATGTCCGGTCTCAGAACCCCCTTGAATATCCCCTCTTGGGCTACAAACGGTCATACCAGGACTAGTAGCAGGTTACCGCTGAATACCCCAATTGAAGCCGAAATCGTCGAGTCTGTGAGAGAAAGTACAGCTCCTCGAACTCCTGAGGAGAGAGAACAGCAGCCGGTACCTGAAGACCGAGAAGACGACCTCCAGGTACTGTTTCGAGTGAAATACACGGGTGATATTCGCATTGGAGTGGAGGCTACGCTTCGACTGAACTACCCCTCAGATGACGTTGTTTTACTGCCTATGAAACTGCATCTGTCGCACATCAACATCAACTCCCTGGCTATTATGGCCTATATCAAAAAGTCGATCTATTTGTCTGTCATTTGCGATCTTGATGACTCAGACCATGCCGTGGCAAGAACAGGACGAGAACGACTAGATATCATCAGAGACGTGAAAATTGACAGTGAAATTGGTCATCATGATACTAATGGAGCGGCTCTGAGAAACGTGGGTAAAGTGGACAGATTTATTGTCGACAAGATCAGATCGTTGCTGAAAGCTGAAATTGCCTGGCCTTCGTGGATCAAGGTGTCTATGGAAGATGAAGATAGTGAAGAGGAGGAGGATGGAGAGGATGAGGCTGAGGAGGAATAGGGAACAGAGGAGGACTAACTGTATATAGAACGTTATAGATTGAAGATTGGAAGATGGAGACAGTAGGTTGCGGGTACATCCTTAGACAGTAATTACAACGGTCTCTGGCTGACTTATATACTACGTTCACTGCCACACTTATTCTGTTAGAGTGTTCACTGCTTTCATTATATAATTAACGCCCTAATGGCCATGCTTCTCGGCAAGCATATCGTCGTATCGAAGGATACCGCCCAGCAGCACCGACGCTCCCTTGGAACACTGTTCTTGAGTGGAGTACTCAGCAGGGTTATGGGAAATACCATCTCTGCAAGGAATGAAGAGCATGGCTGTAGGACACACGTAGGATGTGTATCCGGAGTCGTGTCCAGCTCCAGACTGGAGACGTCTGTAGGACATCTTTTCATGCTTGGCAGACAGCTCCAGGGCCTTCTGACACTCAGGGTCAAAGTGCAGAGCAGGAGAGGTCCATTTCATGGAGTGCGAAAAGGTGACGTCTCGCTTCTTGGCGATTTCCTCCAGCTTGTCAAAAACGGCCTTCTCCAGCTCGTCCACCTTGCTCTCATCCGTGTGTCTCAAATCAATGGAAAAGTTGACTTCTCCAGGAATGGTGTTTGTGGACTGAGGAAGAGAGTTGATGATTCCCACGGTTCCCAGACCTCCGAGAGCCACGGCAGTTTCCTCAATGGCCTGGATCATGGCAGCAGCAGCCACCAGAGCGTCACATCGCCGGTTCATGGGTGTAGTTCCAGTATGAGCTTCTCGTCCAATAACTTCAGCGTCGTACCATCTCATTCCCTGGATTCCAGTGACAATACCGACATCCTTCTCCTCTGCCTCGAGAATAGGACCCTGCTCGATATGGAGCTCAAAATGAGCAGACAGAGGCAGATCCTTGTAGCTGGCAGGAGTGGTTCCCTTGAATCCGATTCGCTCCAGTTCAGTCACAAACTTGGTATCCGGCTCATTGACGTCTCTGAGATCGTAGGCCTGCTCCTGGGGAATCTTTCCGGCCCAGACTCCCGAGGAAACCATGGCTTTGGGAAACCGAGCTCCCTCCTCGTTAGTCCAGTCAATAACGGCGATGGGAGCATAAGTGGTGTGGTTGGCTTCATGGAGAGCTCGAATGACTTCCAGACCAGCAATGACACCGGCAATTCCGTCGTATCTGCCGCCTCGGGGCTGCGTGTCCAGATGCGAGCCCATTCCAATAGGCGCAATGTCGTTGTTCTTGCCAGGACGAACGGCAAAGATGTTGCCCATGGAATCAACAGTCACCTTGCATCCCAGAGCCTCAGCCTCGGCAATGAACCACAGACGCACCTGTTTGTCGTCGTCGTTGAGAGTAAGTCGGTTCATGCCTCCGTCGTCAGTAGCTCCCCATTGACACGATTCGTGGATCGAATCCCAGTATCGTTGGCCATTGGTTTGTGCCTGGAGATAGGTTTGAGCCTGTACAGTTCCGTCCATGGTAGGATGTTGAGAATTGGTGTAAAAATCAAGTGAATCGGGAAATCAAAGCTGATTCACAAGTGCAGTGAGGATCTATAGTGCCGATCCACGGTCTATTTATATCGGACTCCGGAGACGCGTTATCAAGCGGGGGTTATCAAGGTTCCAGTAGATTTAGCCGCGGTGCAGAGATTATGCAGGCATGCAAGTCGGGGAGAACGAATAAGCGGACTGGAGAAGACATTTTTGACAGGATCGTGGTCAATTGAGAGAAGGGAGTGGCATGTATTCTTTTTGAGTGGTTTCCGTGGCATTGCCATGTTATTCCGTGGCTGTTTTCGATAACCCTTTTTTAGCGTATCTTTTTAGCTATACTTTGACTGAGAACAATAGACAGTACAACAACAATACCATGTGGGGCTGGAAATAGCCGCTATAGATCTGGACAGGTTAAGAATGTTCAGCAGGACTGATTATTCATCGGCCCATGCTTGTGAATCGACGATTGTATCTTTATTCGTTCTATTGTGTTGGGCTTCTTGACTACTTCCTCGTATACGAGCTTAGTACGGTCTAGCCAGCGAATGAACTATCAAACATAGTGGTTTGGGTGTGAAGTCACCTGAGTGATACAAGAGTCTGTACTAAAGAGCAGCTATTAGACTGAACAGCTGGTAATACCTTTCAACCCCACCCCGAGCACACACCGATACACATGCCTTGGTCTACCTTATCCAAGCCTCACTCACAGAGTTAGACATTGACGTTGGTATCAGATCTCTAGATTTGATTGGCTGTGCTGATAGAATGGAGAAAGTACGGGTAAAAGTATTTCCAAGCTCTATTCCTATCAATACCCGAGGACTTTATACGTCTAAGACAGAGATACGAGACCGATGAAGTATGGCAGTTATGAGGTATGAGACAGACACTGAGGTTCCTATGGTTAACACAATTCCATTGAAAACTTGCGCGTATAGCTAACTCCATCATCATACCGGATCCCGTAAATTATGGCCTAAATGGGTAAGAAGAGCGATCAACATTTTGGACGAATCCTTTATAATTGTCTCGCTTGTCTTGTTCATCTCCCTTGTTCTTTCTCAACGCATTATGCAGTCCTTAGAGGTGAAAATGGCTCCCCAACATCTGTCACTTCCAGAGATAGGCGACTGCTTTATTTCTTTCAGATCTGAGTCATTCTTTCAATTTCCATCAATTTCCCCGATTTATTTTCAATTTAATACATTATTCCCCCAAAAAACCCCACTCAAAATCCATCTAAATCAACCCCTCCCATTTAAGGTTCCGAGGGTGAGGAGAAGTGGGGGTCAGATTCTCGAGTATGGGGTAAGTCGAGTAGTCACTGGCTGGTATGGTTTGTAGCTTTTTGCACCAGCTCGGCTCTTATCTCGGTGCAGTCGTGTGATCAATGCAGAGGCCCCACTCTTGGCGTGATTTAGCCGCTGACGTGTTTGTGCAGGATGAAGTGGAATTCGAGGGAAAATAAATTGCAATAATTCAAAGTAAATCGTAGAAAATGGCAAAAAATTGTAAATGCAATATAAAGTACAAATAAAGGCACGGATAGCTACAGAGACAATACCAGACTATCTTCATGTGTTTCCCTCTAATATCTTACTCTCCTCTAATAAATAATATATACAAGTACGGTCTAAAAGATCTCCTTGAGGAGACTGACGACTCCGGACCATCGTCGTTTGGTGAGGATTTCCATGCAGAGAACGAGAAAGATGACCTGGGTGATGACCCACGTGAGCAGCACAAGTGAGTTGACCAGCACTGTCACAAACAGCACCGTGAGCCACAGATTGCTGTCTGTAGGCAGCCACGACACATGTTCAGCAAGGTGTTTGAGATAGAGGTGTGGCGGGGATGCAGAGAGGTACTGTTCGATGGATCCACTGGAGGTGTTGACGAAGATGTGGAAGATGGCAATGTAGAAGAGCAGAACAACTCCCTTGGCGATTCCTTTCCGTACTTGTAAGTTTCTAATGTTGGGCATGGTGTGATGGGGTATGATGCTGATGTGAGGATGTGAGAATGTGCAAATGCGATGTTTCTGTGGGTCTGTGTATGCTCTGGGGTTCTGTGTATGCTGTATGCAGGTTGTGGGTGTTTTGGTGATGTTTCTCGGGACTTTTCGCCGCTTCCGTGCGTTTTCTCGTCGGTTTTTCTCTTCACTGCTCTCGTGAGGTATTTCTGAGGTTTCGATGTTGCTCTACCGATGTTGCGCCATGTGCCTCTGGCATGCACGATATGTGGGGAATAAAGAGATAAAGCCGAGTTGTTGGGATATGAGGAAGTGTGTTTGTCGGTGTGACTGTTGAGAGTGCCGAGGTGCTTTGAGATGTGAACAAGAAGTGGCGATTTGGTGAGGTGGTCAGCTGTGAGGATGAAAAGAAGTTTGCTCAAACGCACCTTTTTTTTCTGGTGCCGTCTGTCTTTCGCTACTTTTTTGGTCGTGCTATAACTGCGAGCTTATTCCCCATCTTTATGTTCGCATAATCAGATGGATTAAGCCAGATTAATGCGCAAGAAATAGAAATTAACCTGAGAAAAATACAGAGAAATTCGAGGGGTGTGTAAAAATCGGTTTTTTTGAGCCGAATTGAGACCGCAAATCTCACAAACACCCTCCCCCTCCCCTCCTCTTCATAAAATCCATTTCGACGTTAGTAGCTCACACTAATGCGGCAACTACTGAGGCACGTGTTTCTACTGCATCGCCATAACGGTAAGGTAGAGCGACAACTGTCAGAAAAAAGTCAGCAAAAGTCAGCCAAAGGTAATCAGGAACTAAGAATGTGAAAAATTCAGAAAAATCGAGTAAAACCAATTAAAATCCACCGCCTCTAAGCTAGCCAATCACCCTCTAAATGCCACCTGGCACCTCTTCCTACCCCTCCCCCTCTCCTCCATTAGGCGTTTTGACGGGGGTCCAAAGGTTGCTGGGAAGTGTGGGGAAATGAGCAGAAGGGTCTTAGACAAGAGTCAGACAAGAGTCAGACAAGCGTTCGAGGTGCCACAAAACCCTCGTTGAGCCCCGTGTCTCACCCAAAACCCGACAACAACGAACAACGCGAGAATACTGTCCCCAACGGCCTCAGATATTAATTATGGACCGACAATGGAACATCGAGCATGCCACAGACGTCGTATTCGCTTAAAGGGAAGGACCAGTAGTTCCGAAGAAGTCTGGAAGTGTTGTAGATTGGGATGCACTAGTACATTGCTTTGTCTTCTTTTTCTCGATTTCCAGGTTTTCTATTTTTGTCCGAATTTATTCGATTTTCTCTGTTATTAATATTTTTATCCAATTTTTTTACCACCCTCGTCTGATCAACCTCGAAAATCCGAGTTTAATTCGCGTGCGTTTCCCGAGGGTCGAACCCACGGTCGTCCCAACACCAATCCTGACCGACCCATATAATCGAGTTACCCGGCCGTCCAACTTCAAAACCCTAGCGTTCATTGGCCAACCGAATATAGAGTAAGCCAACATTGCAGTGAAATCCACACCTTAGTAACAAGACACCAAAATGTTGCCTGGCGGTCCCGTCCCTGTTTTCAAGGTGAGTACAGCGGAAATGATATTTATGGGGTGGTATGACGACGGAGAAGATGACTAAGACGATTTTCGGCTTGTTCCGAGTGTTTTGGAGGGCTTGGACATGACAGTGTGATGTGATTCAGATGGCACTGAGAGTGTGATATCAAGAACAATGGAAAGGATGAGGAGGGAAAGAAATTGATGACGCGACGAAGTACTTGACCCCAGCTCATATTTGACCTCGACTTGACATGCTGTTTCTATTAGTTTTGAGATACCACTTGGAAGTCATACCAAACACAACTTGAGAGAACACAGCGAGGAAGACACATTGAGCACAGATATGGAAGGATGGTATTGAGCACGGTTTATGGTATTTGTGCAGTCCCAATTTATCAACGTTTCTTCTATCCTTACAATCGTATCTTCAAACGATTCACGTCTTCAGTCACATCAGAACATTGTCCTACATCACAGAAGGTATCATAGAAGATGTCGTTCTGAATTCTCCAACGTTTATTCCTGACGTCTGCGATGGACACGTCCACAACTCATTTACCTTTCAACACAACCACACATCTTCAATTCCCTGCTAACTCAGAAATACACAGTCGGCTCGAAGGGTATCTGGGAGAAGCTGCGAGTTCTCCTGGCCATTGCCCCCAACCGATCCACTGGTAACCCCATTGTGCCTCTGTACCGAGTGCCCACCCCCGGTTCTCGACCCGAGGCCAACGTCTACCAGGACCCCTCCTCGTACCCCACCAACGACATTGCCGAGAACCCCTACTGGAAGCGAGACCACCGACGAGCATACCCCCAGACCGCCTTCTTTGACCAGAAGACCGTGACTGGACTGTTGGAGCTTGGCTCCGAGGCCCAGCCCCGAATCGCTGACGGCGAGGCTGGAACCAAGGCTCTGCTCAACATTGCCAACGGCGGTGTTTCCTTCACCCAGGCTCTGTCCAAGTCCCCCAAGGACGTGATCAACGGCGAGGTTCTGACCGTCAACGGTCTGCCCCCCGTGGCCCCCACCCTGGCCCCCAAGCAGTGGAAGATCATCGAGGGCGAGGCTGCCATCTACCCCAAGGGCTACCCCTGCCGAACTTTCCACTAAGTGGTTGCATATAGATAACTTATCGATTAGGAACGGAATGTAGAGAAGCGGGCGATGACTAAGTGAACACGAAGGTTTCATGAGTACATCGCTTTCATCGCTTCCTTCGCGTTTGTAGGTTTCAAATCGGAACACACTGTGGACTCCGATGAACTTTATGAAGAGTCATGAGAAGAAGTAGGGAGACAATGAGTGATTGCAGAACTCTTGGAGGTGATATGAGTGGCGTTCGAAGGTGCTGTAGTTCTTTGTAAAGGTTTCCACGTTTCCCCATATTTTTCCTGATTTTATTCGATTTTTCACAAATTCTCAATATTTCATCACTCCCAACCAACATACGGCTTTCCGAACCGGAGAGTTTGTTGAGCTAGGGTGTGATATTGGAGTGACTCAATTGGGGTGAACTGAAGAGCTGTAAGCCCGAGAACAAGGAAATCAGACAAAAACTTATCCATCTTTTCATTCCACTTTTCAGAATCGCAATACCTCCTCTCAACCCCCAGATAATCGTGTCATCCCTCCTTACCCCGCAACTTCAAAGTTAATCCGTCGGATCATCTCATTCGGAAGCCACGATATAAACTACAAGTACAAGTAGTGTGGTTCCTTTCTGTTCCGTATCATGTCCGTCAACGCCACCTCTCTGTCTTCTTTCAACGCCAACCACGAGCTCTACGACAAAGCGCGTCCTTCGTTCCAGGAGGATGCTGTCAAGTGGCTGGTTGACACTGCTGGTCTGCACAAGGGCTCCAAAGTCGTGGAACTGGCTGTAGGTACCGGCAAGTTCACCAAGTCGATTGTGAACAACGGCTACGAGCTTGTGGCTGTCGAGCCCAGTGAGGGAATGCTGACTTCGTTCAAGAAGAACTTTCCCGACATTCCAGCCAAGATTGGATCTTCCTACGAAACCGGAATCGAAGATCAGTGGGCTGATGCGGTCATTGTAGCCCAGGCGTACCACTGGTTCGCTGACCACAAGTCTCTGGAAGAGCTGCATCGAATTCTGAAACCCGGAGGAAAACTCGTGTTTATCTGGAACATTGAGGTTCTGGATAACCTGTCTGATACCCACTGGCAGAAGATCACCACCGAAAAGGTCTGGTCTTACGATGTCAACGTGCCCCAGTACCGTCATGACAAGTGGCAGGACTCGTTCAAGGGCCAGAACTGGTTCCAGGTGCCTTACCAGGAGAAGATTCTGCCTTACCAGTTGAGCTACTCGGATGAAGATATGTGGAACTACTGGGAGTCTCGAAGTTACATCACTGCTCTGCCGGAGGATGAGAAGAACAAGGTCAAGGAGTTCATCGAGACTCACGTGTCCAAAGCCCCCAAGGAGGAGAGAGATAACGAAGGAAAGCTGGTTGCTGAGCGAGGTACCCACGTTGTTGTTGCTACGAGAGTCTAGATGAGTTAATGGTACTAATGTTTTTGAGAGGAGTGATATGGAGTTTGAACATGTAAAGTATGGTAGAAAGAAGGAGTTACCGTAGGCTCGTAAGAGAAACAGGAATAACCTGTTTCTTGGACTGTATTTACATGATGTCTACACGTGCTCCACCTACAAGTACAAATAGCAACAGAATGAAGAACGATCCAAGGTCACATAGTGCAAGATTGGGTAGAATAATAACACACATCATAGTAGATATCACATAGTGGAACAGTTCGACTAGTGTGAAATAGCTAACAAGAGACACTCTCAACATCTGAGTCACTTGACCACCTTTTTTACCCTCTCGGTAGCTTTTCTCTCAATACCACTCATCCTTAACAAACAGAGCCTAAACACTTGGCGCTGATCAACCATAATACTTATGATCCCCCTGCCCATTAACCCCTCCATACTATCTCTACAAGTACCCTATCAAACCAAGAGTTTCACAGCACACCAATAAGCCCCAAATAACCTCTTTGAGCCTTCCAAATGCCGGTTCCGTCCTTGTTTTACCACCTGCTTCCCCTTCACTCAACCTCCATAGAGTTTGTCAAAATTGCGTGTGCCACATCTCACCTCGAGAAACCTCCCAAGGATATTTTCACCCTTGAAAGTGAAAAAATAGGTCACCTGAAAAAGGGGAATAAATGAGTGCAAAATTGACAGAAAAATGTGGCACAAATATACAAACGCACAGAATCATCATACAACTTTTCCATACCTTTGCCGTAACCCATCGCTCACCCTGAACTACACTCACCCTACTCCTGCTTACTCAGCCAAACAAAGTTCATCCACATAAAAAAAGCGATGAAAAATCTCTTCTTATCAACTCCATCACAATGCGACCTATTCTACTGCAAGGCCACGAGCGACCCCTGACCCAGCTCAAGTACAACCGAGAGGGCGATCTGCTCTTCTCCGTTGCCCGAGACAAGACCATTTGTGTCTGGTACTCTCACAACGGAGAGCGACTCGGAACTCTTGAGGGTTCTGGAGGTGCCAACTTCTCCGTCGATGCTGATCCCACCACCACCATTGTGGCCACTGGCTCTGCTGACCAGACTGCCCGTCTTTGGGACATCAAGACCGGCAAGACGATTCACAGCTGGAACTTCAAGACCACCATCAAGCGTGTGGAGTTCTCTCCCGATGGCACCAAGCTCATTGTGCTGTCCGAGAAGATGATGGGTTACCCTGGCGGCATTTCTGTGTTCAACGTCAAGGCCGACGTGAACGCCGTGCAGGAGACCGAGCCCGTGCTGGAAATCAAGCCCGAGGAGGGAGCCGACAAGTTTTCGTTTGCGGTGTGGTCGTACGGCGGCAAGTACATCATCACAGCCCACGCCGACGGCTCGCTGTCCAAGTACGACGGTGCTACCGGCGAGTTCATTGCTTCCACACAGATCCACGAGGAAAAGTTCCCCATCACCGATCTGCAGCCCTCGCCAGATAAGACCTACGTGATCACCAGTTCCAAGGACAAGACTGCCCGACTCACGGACGTGGACTCCCTCAAGCTGCTCAAGACCTACAAGACCGATACCTCCATGAACTCGGCATGCATCACCAGCAAGAAGGACTTTGTCATTCTGGGCGGAGGACAGGACGCCAAGGATGTCACCACCACCTCTTCTCGAGATGGTAAGTTCGAGGCCCGGTTCTACCACAAGATTTTCGAGGACGAGGTTGGCCGAGTCAAGGGCCATTTCGGACCCCTCAACTGTGTCGTGGCCCACCCCAACGGTGGCTCCTACGCCTCTGGAGGAGAGGAGGGATACATTCGAATCCACCACTTTGACCCCTCCTACTTTGACTTCACCTACGACGTGGAGCGATTTGCCGCCAAGGAGTAGACAAGAGATAGAAAAAAGGCTGGAAATAAAAGTAAGATGTTATGAAAAAAGAAGAAGGGTGATGTGTAGGTTGGAAGTAGATGGTCTGAACGGAAGAGAGTCTGCTGAAGCTTTGATGAGTGTGTATTGTAGTTCACGAAATAGTCAACCTGGAAGACAGCATCATAAGCCGTACGTTCAAACTAGAACTGTGTGAGTATTCAGTGAACTGACATCCAAGCTATTCAAGTCGACCCGTAAGACATGTTCAGGCTGCTATAAATGAGATTCTAACCTGAATCATGTTTTTTGGATTGCGTCTAATACCGTTAGTAGCCAGATGGGGCTAAAGGAAGTCTTCCCGCGTATGAGGTCGTGAATAGGTGCCTGGAAAACACATCAGTCAAGACGTGTCAATCTCAACAATGACCCGAGTAGGTCTCCGGAGTCCCGAGTAGAACACAGGTTTACATACCTATTTACAAGTCTCCAGATATATACAACATGTAGTCTACATACTAGAAGGCCTTCACATCAAACTTACACCTCGACTAATAGAAACTGCACCATCGGATCGGTGGTCTACGAAGACTCTCAGTGCCAGTCTCCTCCAGCCCTACCTATTTCACCAACCCTACTAACTCCATATCAAATGTATCCTTTATCTGTATATCGATGGCTAAAACAGCAGCGCTTCTCCAGCCGTGTTTTGCTCTTACTCTCCTAACCTCTGCTTGCTAACAGCAGCAGTGTCCATGAAGAGAGACACGGCAATAACAATATATCGCCGTTGCCGTCTCTTCAATTCCTCGTCCTGAGTTATGGATTCCCTACTCAATCCCTGTCAAATAGACATCTAGTCGCGTTGCTCTCAGATCGTCTATTTGACCCGCTCAAACTTGACCTTTCTGTCCTCATCCAACACCAGTCTCAACTGCCGATTCGGTCTCGTCAACAAGGTCTGCTCTCTCAGACCCGGAATGTACATTTCATACGCCGGCATGTATCCGTCGATGAACTTCTTGACCTGCTGGTCGGTCATGCCCGAGCCCCGTTTCTGGATCAGGGCATGCTCCTGCTGCAGTCTCCACTTGTAGGTGAAGTTGATGTCCAGCGAGTCGAGATGCACAAACGCGTCAAAGTACT
Organism: Yarrowia sp. JCM 30695; assembly: GCA_001602355.1. Taxonomy (NCBI): domain Eukaryota; kingdom Fungi; phylum Ascomycota; class Dipodascomycetes; order Dipodascales; genus Yarrowia; species Yarrowia sp. JCM 30695. The sequence continues at coordinate 173,133 of BCLX01000004.1, forward strand.
TCCACAGCTGCTGCAGCTTTTTGAGCTCGTGGTTGACCTGCTGCAGATCGGAGAACTGGTGGTGCGCCAGGGTGGTGGGGACAGGGGTCTTGAGACCGTCGATGGACGTGGCAGCGAGGTTTTCGGGGTCCACGGCGGGTGCGGCGTCCGGATCAGACGTCTCGTCACGTGCTAGACTCGTGCTTTCCGCGTACAGACGCTCGAGCTCGTCGATGGAAATGTCTCGGAACCCAGCACACCAGCCCTCAAACAGCACCACGTCGAAAGGAGGCGTCATGACGGGCCACTCGGACTCGGGAACACGGTCGCCCTGACCCTGGAACTTGCTCTTGTCGTACCGGGGCACAGGTGTGGTTTTGTTCTGCACCAGCGACTTGAGCGTCTTTTCGCCCAGCGCAACATCATGAGTACCAGGCTCTCCTCGGTGACGGTACAGCTTGTTGTTGGGGAACTCCTCGGAGAGCCGTTCCTGGGCCTCGTGCGTGAGATAGAGATCGTCCAGCGACAGCTCAATGACCTTGTAGTTGAAGGGGGCCTGTCTCAAAGCCGCAGACAGCTCTGCCACCAGCGTGGATTTTCCACAGCCCTGGGGGCCTGAAAAACCCAGCACAAACGGCACGTTGGCGGAGGCCGACCGGTGGGCCGAAATCAGCGGCCGCAGAAACGACACAATCGAGTTGACTTTGTCCGAGTTCATGGTGGGAAGATGCGGTAGTTACGGGAGATTATAGCCTCGACTTTAATACTCGGTATAGTGGGAGGATTAGAGTGTGACCCCCACACCCCCCACGAACGAGAGCTACTGTAGACAAATGTGCTGGGCTATAGAGTATACAGACATTGCTTTTTTCTTGTTGAGGAGGGGATAAGTCACGTGCTGGTTCTTCAGTCACGTGCAAGTAGGATATCACGTGCACTAATTGTGCCGTCCTGATGTACGCGTCTGCACTGATTATGTAATTACCGAGGATGTGCAGAAGGTGTTTATGTAAGCCGACGATGGTTCTGGACGCGTGCTTATGTAAGTTTATAGCGACGTTCTATCGCCTGCTTACTCATTCGTGGGGGTTCCAACGCCATACTTGTACTACTGAAACTTCTTCAACGGGGCATATAGACATTTTCCGAGATCCGGACAAGTCATCGTTTATAGACTTTAGCCGAGAAGGTAGAAGTTAATTGAGAGATGAGAGGTGTAAGGGGTAGAGAGGTGGTTTATTATTGAGGGGTGGGGTAGGGGGTGTATTGGGATGTGTTGTTTGATTGAGCTGTGGAGGTTCGTGAGTGGAAATTTGGTTATGAATAGGGTGACAGAGGTGTGTATTGTGTTTAGTTGAGGTAGCTTAAGTAGGGGAATAGCTTAATTGAGACTATAGTTAGCCACCTTGGGTGATGTCTCCTTGGTGTGAAAAAGATGAAATAGAAAGGCGGTCAATTTCAAGCCATTTAAGAACACTTGGCAGACAGAGATTGGGACTGTTCAGTGACATTATGACTACTCGTACCTGTACAGTGCCTTCATCCTCACTATATGGGCTTCATCTTGATTGGTATCTGGCTAACTCAAGAATGGAAGATGAACTTGAAGTTTGCAAAGGCGATAATGATTGAATTAGCATCTCCAAATAGAACCATCTGGCTGCCAACTTTTTTGGGCTCCTAACATAATCTAACTTATAGCCAGCCTAATCAGGAACAGGTCTTTCAAATACCGGCAGTCTCGGAAAGGCAAGCTGTCAGAAGACAGACTCAGCCGAGAATCTGCGGGTCACATGTGTCTCTCTTCATATACCCCTGTTAAGTCACAGAGTCCATCTTGAAACAGTCGGTATTCATGAGCTGACTTATACAAGAGTAATTTCCACGATTGCCAGCCTTAGTTTTCACTTGAAAAGGAGCATGTCAAATGAGCTTTCGAAAGACAAGAACTGATATCCCTGTGTACTTTGATGAACTCCCGGAACATTGGACGGCTGGATCAGATTCCCTAAACCCGTGACTCCCTTCAGATGTTAACACCGTTAAATGCATGATCTGTAATGAAGAGCAAGCTCCATACATCCAATGCACAACTTATAGACCAAGTCACAATAGAAGAAAAAGATAGCAGCTCTTCAAGACATTCATAGCTGTTCGTGTCTCTCTTCAGCATTCCTCTTCGCTACGTACCCCAAGAACCACCCTTTATATCCACCAGCTGAAAGAATCCCAACATTCCCTCTTTCCTTGCATCGTTCTTTTAGCCGATTTATGTGCATCATGATGAAGTTAGTCAAAAATTGTTAACTATGCCACCTCTGGTGAGGCTCATATCTGCCACAAGCCCACTAGTTAAACTTATCTATAAGATCTATAATCACACAGATCTACACCCGTCTCAACAGTCTCCCTCAACAACCCACTAAAAGCCACATTCCTTCGCTCTGCACATTTTATCCCATCTGGGCTACTGTCCCGACCTCCATTGAACCCGTACACTGCATGTCGACCCCATGATGGTGTCCGCATACACATGCTTAGATAGGAAAGACCGATGTGGGGTAACGAGGTGCAAAGTAGAAAAAGAAGTGGAGACCGATGCGGCTAACTGGAGCAGTATAATGGGAAATTGAGTAGTTAAACAATTAAAGTGAACCTTGGAAATAACACAGAAAGCCTCAAAAACTCTTAAATTCGCTTGTATCATCTCTCATACTCCTTCCCATCGATTACCGACTCGCACTACTATAGCTCATCCTCAACCTTATTTCGAAACCTTAAATACACAACTCTGTTTGGACTTGTAAATATCTACCGCGTCTAAACCCTGCATACAAATGTCGAAATATCGGGGTATGATCGGGGGTAATAGGAAGGCGATCGAGCAATGATGAGGCACAAATAATGATACCATGTGATGTACTGATGGAGTCACGTGTCATATCCTGTCAGTCAGGCAGTCATCCTATTCTTCCACCTTGTGGCACCCCCTCTTACTCTTACACTCTTCAGTGTCCGTCTTGGCAGCATCTGTAATGAACCTCCGAATGTTCTTTGTGCTGTTCTGTGACAAACGGCTGCTCCCTGAAGCAGCAGAATCACTTGACATATAAACCGAGTGGTTTCTGTACAGAAGATACCCATTAATCACCTGCCCTTTGATAATCTCTTTCATTGAGAACCTGTTTGAATACCGTCTGCCAGACAGCTTGACATTCATTGACATCTCCAAGAACACTTTTGACGGTCTCTTTTCCGAACTGTTTGAAACCCTCAAGTCTCCTGAAACCACCATGGACCCATACGAATTTCCCCCTGGAACGATATTTCTCGATCCCGAGCAGCTTGACAGTGGAAAAAATGATATCATTCTGGAACCCAAGCCCAGTGCGGACCCCAATGAACCGCTTAACTGGAACAAGTACCGCAAAGGCATGAACTTCTTCATTGTCTGTTTCTTCACACTGCTGGCGTTCGCCCTCAACTGCATCCCCACAGTATTTTGGGGACCGTTAAACGAAGAACTGGGATTCACCTTTGACCAGCTCAACAACGGCTACTCCATGGGTCTGGCAGGTCTCGGTCTGGGATGTCCATTTCTCATTCCTTTTGCCAACAAGTTTGGAAAACGGCCTGTTTACCTGTGCGGTATCGCTGCTGTGGTTGGCACTGCCATTTGGCAGGCTAAGATGTACCATCCTTACGATATGTACATTGCCACGTTCATTGACGGTCTGGCTGCGTCTCTGACAGAGACAATTATCCAGATGACAGTCGCTGATCTGTTTTTCGTGCACCAGAGAGGAACCATGAACGGCATTTTCATGACTGTGGTCGATATCGGCAACTTTCTGGTCCTAGTGCCCGGAGGATACATCACCGACTCTCTGGGGTGGCGATGGGTCTTCTGGATTATTGCCATCATCGATGGAGCGTTTCTGATCTTTTCTTTCTTCTTCTTTGAGGAAACCAAGTACCTGCCTGAACAGACTCTCATCACCTATAAGGATGTGGAAGTGATCGAGGAAGAGAAGCCGAAGGTGGAGAAGTCAGCCGATGCTCCTCTTTCGACTGCCACAAGACACCTTCATGAGGACCGCCTGAGAGAAAACCTGGAAGAGTCCCGACTTTCCATGTCCCAGTCTCGTCCTGTTTCTCAGGCCCCCTCAAGACGAAACTCCATGGACATCAAAGAGGCTATTTCTGAACACGAGATCGTTGTCGGTGACTCGAACACCCCTTCAGTGCCAGACAACATTGTTTACCACCCTAGACCCCTCAAACAGCGTCTGGCTCTGTGGACTTATTCTCCTGGATCGTGGAAAAACTTCTTTAAGAAGATGTACACGCCGTTCATCGTGCTGTTCACTTTCCCCATTGTTTCCTTTGTGGCTATCAACTACGCCTTTATGCTCACCTGGCTCGCCATGGCTGCCACCACTATCGCGAACTCCTTTTCCAGTGAACCCTACAACATGTCTTCCACAGCTATTGGTAACGTGAACATTGCACCTTTCATTGGAATGGCCGTGGGAGCCGTCTATGGAGGATACCTCAACGACAAGTCCATTCTGTGGCTCACCAAACGAAACGGAGGTCTTTATGAGCCTGAAATGCGTCTCTACACAATGTACCTTGGAGCTATCGCCATTACTGTTGGTGTGTTCATGTTTGGCATTCCTATTGCCGAGGGCAAACACTGGATGATTCCCACTGTCGGTTTCTCTCTCATCATGTTTGGTTTTGGTTCTGTAGGTGCCATTTCCATCACGTACATGCTCGATTGCTACAAGGACATGGTGGCTGACGCGTTTGTGGGCGTTGTGGTGGTTCGAAACGCTTTTGGAACCATTGTCTGTTTCTCACTTGAGCCCTGGATTAACAGATGTGGTCTCAAAACCGTGTTCATCATCTCAGGATGTCTCTCAGTCATTCCCCTGCTTCTCATCTACCCCATGATCAGATACGGCAAAGAGCTGCGACGAAGATCAGCAGATAGATACAAGTACTACGCCGAGCTGACCTGGGAGTAGAAGAATGTTTTTATAGAGTAATAATTATTTGATTGCATAGTGTGAAATAGAAGGCGTACATCTGCTAAGGATTTGTGAGCTTGTTGCTTCAACAATCTACCAAGTACTCAAGTAACTTGACTTGACGAGTTTGTTGACGACTTCCCCACCGGAAAAATGCGTCCCTGAAAGTGATCCGATCCGGGACTAAAAGATGATAACTTTCCACGCCAATTTCCCTTTCCCGCCACAAAACCATCCGCCACATCCACCAACTCTGCATCCACTATCTCCGTCTTAATCGTCACTGTCTTATCGTAAGCCACAGCCACAGAAGGAGGGTGCGAGATAAGAGTCAATTGAGGTAGGAGTGGAGAAGGGAAATCAAAAGAAATAGACGAGAAACAGAATTGAGGCTGTTCACGATTCAATTGATATTTGGTTGTCTTTCAAAAACAATTTTTCCTGCTTGTATACCAACACCATCATCTGTTGAGTCTCTGATTAAGTTGTGGCGTGCCTGACGATTATGCAATCCACAATGACGTATGAGAGTTATATATATGGAGTCCTAGGACCTCGGAATCTGTAGTTCTACAGTTTTCTAATGCCTTCAATTGACCCTGCCAACGCGAAACTTGGAGTCGGTCACACTGACACCTCTGGGGTGGACAAGGAGGCTCTCATCGAGCAGTTTGAACAGTTCCAGAATCTGGAGGCCAGTGAGTGGGCCAAAAAGATCCTGGAACGACCTTATCTAGGTAGAAGACCGGTGAGTGTCATTATTTCAGGAGCCGGACTCGCTGGAATCACCACTGCTATTCTCCTGTCTGAGAAAGTCGACAATTTGAGTCTCACAGTTCTGGATCGAAACTCCAAAGTGGGAGGAGTGTGGGCCACCAATGAGTATCCTGGTGTTCGATGTGATGTTCCCAGTCACTCTTACCAGCTCACGTTTGACCCCAAAAGAGACTGGCAGAGTGCCTATGCTTTCGGCAAGGACATTCAGGCCTATTGGCAGAGCAGAGTCGAAAAACACGGCCTTACTGACAAGTTCAGACTGAACCACTCCATCAAAGAGGCTAAGTGGGATGAAGAGACTCATCAATGGCACATTAGAGTCGAGCACGATGGTAAAGTAGAAATTCTCAAATCCGATTTCTTCATTTCTTCCTCTGGATCGCTTCAGACAGCCAAGTTTCCCGTCCAGCCTGGTTTCGAGTCGTTCAAGGGACCCAAGTTTCACCCCGTGAACTGGCCCAAAGACTTGGATCTGAAGGGAAAAAGAGTTGCTTTACTTGGCAATGGAGCCACGGGTGTTCAAATCCTACCTGAACTCATCAAACAGGGAGTGGCTCATGTTGACCACTACGTCAAACGAGGTGCCTGGATTGGACACACTTTGTTCGGAGTGAAGGCTCCAGGATACGTCGACTACACTCAGGAAGAGATTGATGCCATCCAGTCGTCGGAGGAGTACCACAAGTACAGATCTTCGCTCGATTCCAAGCTTCTAGGCAAGTACGAGGCTACTCTGTTTGGAACTGAAGGCTACAAACAGGGAGTTCGAGAACTTCTGGCTCTGATGTACATTCGAGTCGGAAAAAACGACGAGCTTTTTGAGAAAGTTGTCCCCCATTTTACTCCTGGTCCGAGACGTCTTCTTCCTGCTCCTGGATATCTCGAAGCCCTCGCCTTGCCTAATGTGGACTACTACAAGGGAGATATTGAACGGTTTACCGAAAACGGTATTGTTTTTGACGGAGAAGAACACCCTGTTGATGTCATCATCTCTTCTACAGGCTACGTGCGAGGAAACGGATATGGAGCCACTCCCAACTACGAAATCATTGGTCCTGAAGGTTACACTCTACGAACACACTTCTCCCCTCTAGACTCCAAAAAGGGCTACTCTCTGTCCTATCTTGGAGTTTCGGCGCCTGGTTTCCCCAACTTCTTCTACACACTCTCTGTCAACTCGTATCTCTACTGTGGTACTCCTCCCATCACTGTAGAGCAACAGGCCAGTTACATTGCCAAAGTGATTCGAAAGGTCCAGTTCGAAGACATTGCTGCCATTGAACCGAAAGAAAAACCCGCCGAGTCCTTCTCTAGACGTATTTGGGAACTCTCTCAGGCTTCTTCTATTACCAAGGGAGGAATTGGAGGATACTTCACGGAAATTGACCGGAATGGAGACACTCGAGTTCGAATCTCCTGGCCTGGAACGATTTCGCACGCCATTGCGGCTCTCAGAGAACCCAGATGGGAAGATTTCAAGTACGAGTATCTCAACCCAGACGACAGATTTGCTTACTTGGGTAATGGAAAGACTTGGATTGACGACAACCCTGGCGATAAGACATTCTTCTTGTCTCAGCCGGGCTCTGTGAAAATCAGGAATCTTCACGAGGGCTGGATCTCGCTGCCCAGAGATGGACCTCCACAGGTGGTTCCCCTGGGTGTTGACATAAGAGGGTAATCATGACGAGTTTATAGCTATAGCAATGATATTTTCAGGTGACGAATAAATGCTGGGAGAACTTTTGGCACATTATGTTTTTGTACGATCACATAAGGCATATATAAAATAGTAATATAAGAGAACTACAAAGTACCAGATGTCTTACAACAGGTGTACCTGATTCAGGTACTTGCACTCAGCCACCAAACGGCACTGAAGCCTCACGCGCATTTCTTGACGCGCCAATATTCGACTTTTTATCCTGCAGGTGTTATAAAAGAACAGTAGATCACATCCGACGCATCAGTTCTTTACTCGCATATTTCTTTACGTTATTTTTCTACAGCTTCTATTTTTTCTTATTTTTTCTTATTTTTCTCCAATTTTCAACTTATCAAATGACCCCACTTAATTAAGGTTTTAATGATAACCATTTTAGGCGACATGTGCATGTCAGGAGGGACACAACAATGGAGGGACTAAGACAGTTGTAAAAATTCTGAATGCAGTTCTAGGCTCTCCTCTCCTCTACCATTCCTCCACTACCACTCACTTATCAGTCCAAAGCTTTCCACACATCCCCTCTCTCCTCCACTTGCCGTTTTCAGGCACTGATTATGCACTCAACCCGAACCCACAACTCTAACCTTAATTCCTCGGGTCCTCTTTGTGTCCGTTGCAACATGTCATCTTCCCCCACAATGTATTCGCACTTCAACAACGAGCCTGTGGCGAAGCGGGTGAACAATCTCTTCACCGACCGGTTGCGCCAGTTTACCAGCGATGGCGAGTACCGGGCACTCAATTTGCCTGCTTTTTACGAGCGAGAACGGCTCGATGGCAAACATCACGTTGTGATTGAAACGTACGCCGTTTCAGATCTCCGACGTCCTCTGTTCAAAGACGCGTTGAAGGAGGCAGATGGAAACTGGAAACCTGCCAAGAAGGGCTCCGAGTACGGTCCTTCATGGGCCACTCATTGGTTCAAAATCCAGGTCTGTGTCCCTCCTGAGTGGAAGAAGGACTATCTGAAGAAGGGCGACCTTGTGGTGTTCAATTGGAACCTCAACTGCGAGGGTCTCGTTTTCAGCGAGTCCGGTGAAGCTTTGATTGGACTCTCTGGAGAAGAGCGACGAGAATGGCCTATCCCGGAGTCCTGGTTCGACGGAAAGTGCCACACTTTCTACATTGAGGCCGGTTGCAATGGAATGTTCGGAAACGCCACTGGATCTTCCATCCAGCCGCCCAGTGATAACAGATACTTCAAGCTGGACTCTGCAGACCTCGTGGTGATCAACTCGGAGGCTCGACATCTCTTTGTCGACTTTTGGATCATCGGAGACGCTGCCCGAGAGTTTCCTGGCGACTCTTGGCAGCGTGGCAAGGCCCTGGATGTTGCCAACAAGATCATGGATGCTTTTGACCCCGAGAACCCCGATGAAAGTATTGCCAAGGGTCGAAAACTCGCCCGTGAGTACCTTGGAGACACTACTAAGGCGTACAAGCAGCAATTGCCATTCGCCGACGGTCTGGTTTATGCCCTAGGCAACTGTCATATCGACACCGCCTGGCTTTGGCCCTTCGCCGAGACTCGACGAAAGGCAGGCAGATCCTGGGCTTCCCAGCTGGAACTCATTGACAAGTACCCCGAGTACGTGTTTGTGGCTTCCCAGGCGCAGCAGTTCAAGTGGCTCAAGGAAGACTATCCTGATCTATTTGCAAAGATCCAGAAGCAGGCTAAAAAGGGCCGTTTCCTGCCTGTGGGAGGAGCCTGGACCGAGTGTGATACCAATTTGCCCTCTGGAGAGTCTCTGTTGAGACAGTTTCTCCTCGGCCAGCGGTTCTTCCTGGAGCACTTCGGTTCGCTTTCTGACACTTTCTGGCTGCCTGATACATTCGGATACTCTGCTCAAGTCCCCCAGTTGTGTCGATTGGCTGGAATGGACCGGTTCCTGACCCAGAAACTCTCCTGGAACAACATCAACTCGTTCCCCAACTCCACATTCAACTGGGTTGCTCTCGACGGCTCTCAGGTGCTATGTCACATGCCCCCGAACAACACCTACACGTCCATGGCCAACTTTGGCGATGTTTCTCGAACCCAGAAGCAAAACAAGAATCTGGACACGACCCGAAACTCGCTCATGTTGTACGGTCACGGAGATGGAGGAGGAGGTCCTACTGCCGAGATGCTGGAAAAGCTGCGTCGATGCAGAGGTGTTTCCAACACCGTCGGCGAGCTCCCTCCTGTCATCCAGGGTCCCTCAGTTACCGATTTCTACGATGAGTTGCTGGAGAAGACCAACAACGGCAAGGATCTGGTTACATGGGTTGGAGAGCTCTACTTTGAGTTCCACAGAGGTACCTACACCTCTCAGGCTCAGACTAAAAAGGGCAATCGAGTGTCTGAGAACCTGCTGCACGATGTGGAGCTCTTGGCTACTCTTGCCAGTATCAGAGACTCGTCCTATAAGTACCCCTTTGCCGAGCTTGAGTCTCTCTGGGAGGATGTCTGTCTCTGTCAGTTCCATGACGTTCTTCCTGGATCGTGTATTGAGATGGTCTACAAGGATGTGAAGAAGATCCACGGTCGAGTGATCGAGACTGCTTCTCGACTGCTTGATAAGGCGTCTCATGCCCTTGGTCTATCCTCGTTCCCCTCCAAAGACTCATTTGATTGCACTCCTGTGGCTCTCAACACCATGCCCTGGGCTCGAACTGAGGTTGTCGCTGTCCCTAAACCCCACTGGGAGGCTACTGTGGAGCTTGCTGAGGGTGTTGAGGTCCAGGAAGACGCTGAAAACGTATTGATCATGCTTTCAGAGTCTGGCCCTGTCGCTACCACTCAGTCTGTCGACCTCTTTAAGACCGAAGACGCTTACGTTCTTGAGAACACTCAGATCAAGGTGTCTATCAACAAAGAGGACGGTACCATCTCCAGTATCTACGACAAGGAGAATGATCGTCACGTGTTGTCTGGAACAGGTAACAGACTTGTTCTGTTCGACGACCAGCCTCTTTCCTGGCAGGCATGGGACACTGAGGTGTTTTCTCTCGGTAAGAAGCAGTACATTGGAGCTGAGCACGTGACTCGACACTCCATCGTCTCTTCTGGTCCTCTGCGATCCACTGTCGCTTTCACCTATGAGTTCAACAAGTCTGTTGTTACCACCGAGATTTCTCTGGACGCCAACTCTCCCCTCGTGACCTTCAACACTCGAGCTGATTGGCATGAGGCCTGCAAGTTCCTCAAGGTCGAGTTCCCCGTGGACGTTCACAGCGAGTCTGCCTCCTACGAGTCGCAGTTTGGCGTCGTCAAGCGACCCACTCACTACAACACCTCGTGGGATGTGGCCAAGTTTGAGGTCTGTTGCCACAAGTTTGCCGACCTCTCTGAGCTGGACTATGGAGTGTCGATTCTGAACGACTGCAAGTACGGTTTTGCGACCCACGGCAATCTGATGCGACTCTCTCTCCTACGAGCGCCCAAGGCTCCCGATGCTCATGCTGATATGGGTCATCATGAGTTCAAGTATGGAGTGTTTGCCCACAAGGGTCCCCTTGGCCACGCAACTGTCCATGCCGCCTACAACTTCAACAACCCCCTCAGGGTCAAGTACGTGGGTCTCTCTGAGGTGTCTGCTAAGCAGGCCTTCTCGTTGAAGGGTCCAGCCAACCTGGTGCTTAGTCAGGTGAAGCGAGCCGAAGTTGATCGATCCAAGAAGTCGACGAATGTCATTCTGCGAGTCTACGAGGCTCTGGGAGGTCGAACCAAGGGTAAGCTTGTGATTGACCTTCCCAATGTCGTTTCCGTGACCAAGACTTGTGCCCTTGAGTACTCCAAGGAGAAGCAGGTGGTGATCAAGAGCGAGGGAGCCACCTCGGTGGATATTTCTCTGCGGGCCTTCGAGGTGGCCACCTACAAGGTTGAGCTAGCATGAGGCAGGGGTGTTTGATTATATAAATGAATAAGTTGATTTAAATGAAGTATGAAGTAAACATCGATTAGAAGCTATAGATGTCTCACCAACTAATGTGTACTGATGTGAATAATTACCATTAATTAAATAAATGCTGTTCGATGATGCCCTCCATTACTGGGCACCCATATAGTACCTCACCAAATCCATCTTTGACTTGATGGCTAACGAGACAGAACCCTCCATTTCAGGTGACAAACGCAGGACTCGAACCACCAAGCCTACAGTGACTCTTCTGACCAACGGATCCGGATCGGAAATGAGCTCGGAAATGAGCGCCAGAATCTGGGTTTCATGGGATGGAAGAAGTTCCGGAGAGATCACGTGATACACAGTATTGAGCAGCAGCAGCTTGTTCTGCGTCTTGCTATCACGTGATCTGCTCAGAAGCAGAAACTCCAGCATCTCGGCAGGATCCGCGTGTGTCAAAAGGTCGGCTACTAGCTCTTCAATGGCAGCAGCAAGAGGAGATCGAGAGTCAATGTGGCTGTTCACGTGATTGAGGGTCGAGAAGATCTCGGTCACATGACCCATACTCAGATGCAAACCCGGTTTCACCAGCACCTGCTTGATCACCACTAGTGCAGCAGTGGTCAGGGCAGGGGGATGACTAATGTGGAGGTAGGCCAGTACTGTGGCAGTCACGTGATCCACGTCTTCGAGCTGAGGAACACGTGACGCTAGAGTCGACAGCTGTGTGACTGACACTTTATCGATTGACACAGTATCCAGAATCGTCTCAAGTGAATCTTGACAGTGAGGAGTTCGAGCCAGTCTTTCGAGTTCCAGCTTTGACCATGTGACTTCGGAGCCTGGGGCCACCACGTGACCAGAGGCGAGCTGAGGAGGCAGGATTCTGACGGTCTTGACGTGCTCCTTGACGCTCACGTGACTCAGTTTGTCGGTGACGTCCTCAACCATAGACGAGTCAGGACTGGGACTGGGAGCTTCCAGAAAGGCACGAGACGTACGCTTGTCCACAGGACGCTGACTAAGCTTATCCATGGCCTCAATCACGTGGATAAGCGAGTTGTGTGTCACATGACCGAACTTCTGTTTGTGTAGCTCGACGGAAGTAGACAACAAATGCACGAGGGAAGTACGGTACCGTTTGTTGGTGGACAGCAAAGTGGAGGCTTCCGAGGACTCATTGACGAGCTTGGTCAACCAGTCGAGGCACGTGACTGTCACATGTTTCAGCTCGTCGACAGTGGCACGTGACCAACGAGAGTCCGAGGGGTAAACGTCTCGAGCACACACCATGACCATTGAGCTGGCTGTAGAGAGAGCGAGGTTTGTGTCTTGTGATATCACGTTTTGAGCGTCAGTCACGTGATCAGGAGAGAACAGAATAACGCATAAAAGGAACAGTTCGGCCGGCACGTGACCAAGAATATCCTTGTATTGCTCGGGCTGGGACAGCAGGGTGGAGAGCTCTTGAGGTGAGGCAGTGTTGAGTTCCTCCTTGAGGTCACGTGTAGCAAAGTCGAGGGGTTGAGTCACGTGCTTAGACTCATCGTTCACAAGATCTGGCATATCACTGGCTTTCTCTTCATTGTCCGAATCACACATTTCCATAGGGATAGATTCATCGTGGGCAGACATGTTGGTGTCCTCAGTCTGCACCTTGAAGGGATCCTCCTGCACTGCTTCAGTCACGTGATCGGAGCCTGACGATTTTGAGAGCGAGTTGGCATCATTGTCAGGCTTGGAAGTGTCTGGAATATCCAATGCTTCTGCGTGGGACTCAACCTCAGCGTTGGTAGCAGCCTCACCATTTGTTTCAGGCTTTGCTTCAGCTTCAACATTGTCAACACCATTCTCAGTCTCAATAGCATCGTCAGTACCATTTTCAACCTCAGCAGTACCTTTATGGCCATTTTCAACCCCTGTAGTCTCCTTTCCTTCCAAGACCTCCTTGGCCTCCTCTTCCTTTACCACCCCCTCATTCACCACCTCCTCATTGCCATCCTCCTCAACATCCATGACATCAGAGTCCAGCTCGAATTTCGCAGGATGAACGGGTCTGGGAGACACGATGGCCACAGTTGAAGTGTTGGACTCTACGACACCTTCCGCTGAGTCAGCTCCGTGTGGTTGAGAGTCGGCAACGTCAGGGAGAGACTCTGGCTCAGCTTGTTCTTTTGGGAGGACGGGAAGTTCGTGAGGGGGCTGCACATCAGTGTTGACGTCGTTAGCCTCGACTGGATCATGTGATTCAACTTCTTCGTGCGTTTCCTCCTCACGTAACCCAACCTCCTCGTTCGTCTCGACAGGGTCATGTGATTCAACCTCGGGAGCTTCTTGTTCACGTGACTCAGCGACAGGCTCACCTTGCCCTCCCATATCAACATCCCTCTCACTCACCTCCTGCGACTCAGGATGGTCAACGTCCATTCCTCCAGTGTCGTTGGCATCTTCCTGGTCACGTGCCTCGGCATTTTCACTCGCGTGACTCTCCTGAGGCTCATCGCCCTCCCTCAGGTCACGTGACAGCTCCTCTTCCGCTGTGGCTGGAGGACTGGCACTCTTGCCCTGAGCTGGACTTGTAGACACTCCCTGGGTGGCTGGAGACTTCGCCAGAACAAACGGAGAAGAGCTGGGAGGAGTACCCAGTGGGTCAGGTGATGTGTCTTTGGTGTCACGAGACTGGGGAATCTCAATTGGAGCTGAAGCTCCCGTAGTACCAGCTGAGTCAGCTCCCTCAGTCTCCTTCAGAGACAGCTTCAACTGCTGAGTAACAAACGGATCATCGTCGTCCATGTCAACATCGTAAGAAGGCAGCTCATCTTTGACGTCACGTGATGCCACTGACGGATCTGCCGACGACTCACGTGACAGACCCGCAGACGACTCACGCTGTCGACTAGGGTCACGTGAGTGCACGCCGGAGCTCTGCCGCTGCTGGCCAAATCTCGAGTCTCTGGAAATGGAGGGGACTCGGGGTCTGTTCTCGACTCGCTGTTTGGGAAGGTCACGTGAGCCTCGGGTGAGAGACGGGTCACGTGACGAAGCTGTCGACGATGACCTTCCCTGGTCACGAGATCCGCGGGTCAGGCTAGGTTCTCTCGACAAGGTCCTCCCGCTCACAGACCGCGTCATTCTTCCGGCAGCAGTTGAGTCGCTCACGGCACGTGACTGGTCACGGGAGGTTCCGCTGAGACGCGCACCACTACTACGGTCGGTCACGTGACTGCCGCTGAGCGATCTGCCCACGAGTCCGGAGCTTGTTCTCTGAGGAGCTCCCATTTTCGCTCGCTGAGGAGCCCCACCAACGGGAGGAGCGTCTCTGTTGACACTGGACTCACGTGATCTTCGCATAACGTCCTTGAGACTTTCTCTCTGGGCTGGTTTTCTTACCGGTGCATTTTTGGCCCCACTGGGGTTCACCTTGTCCAGCATGCCCTTTGCCTTTGTATCGAGTTTCTGGTAAATCTTGTCAGCTTCAGCAGGCCAGAACTCGGCAAAACTCCAGTATGTGACTCTTGTGTTTTCCTTGACTGATGGATTGGGATCTTGCAGACCCTTGGCAATGGCCTTTTCGAGCTGTTCGAGGCCTCCATGGTTTTGCAGCGTAGTCTTGTGACTCTGACTATGGCTCAAGATGATGATTCGAAGCCAAACAGCAGCAAAAGTTCGGGGTTGGGCGTTTTTCTCGAGAGTGGCTGCAGTCACGTGACTGATGAGCTTTGTAGAGAATGTCGCTGACGTCAGCAGGCCGCAGATTGTCACATGGGCGTTATTTGAAGTAATTTTCTTCATTTGGCCGGTCAGGCGAATGATTTGCGGTAACACAATGTCCATCACCGGGTCAACAAACCCACTTCCTCCCAGCTGACCACTTTCTTTGATCAACAAGAGTCCATGGTTGGATAGAGTGGTTCTCAGAGACGTGGCTGACTTAAGAACTCCGTCAATGACACTTTTGTAAGCCTGAGCAAACTGGCTGGGGTAGTTTTCAAGGGCATTTCCACGCAGCAGTTTTCTGATCTGGATGACGTGCTTTTCTCTCAAACTCCAGTTCTTTTCGCTCTCCTTATCTGCAAATGCAGCGTGCATGTTTTGAAACTTGGATTCGAGATCCGAAGCGGAGTACACGTTTTCGCCGGGGATGGATTCGACCCTGAAAGTAGGCAGGGAGTCCAAAAAGGCCAAAGAAGAGGAAGGAGCGTTCTCTTTGCCTTCAGAGGGCTGTGTGGGTGGTGGTGGTTGAGTGCTCTGAACTGGAGGCTTGGGTCTCTGAGTATTACTAATACTTCTCACTGGTTTCGTGTCGGTATATCCACCCGGCAATCCACTCAGGATGCTCTTCTTCAGCATCTCATTGACTCCTGTAGCAGCGAGACACTCTTCAAGCTCCCGTCTGTCACTCACAGAGTACACCTTTTTGAGAAGCTCTGTCACTGCACTTTGGAGCTGAGGATACTTGAGCATATCAACAACAGGCTGAACGAAGGCAGAGAAATTGAAGGCTGAGGAAAGATCGAAAACAGATTGCAGCCACTTGACGGACTCACCGAGAGTCACGTGACTGCTGCTGACCACGGCAGACTGTCGCATTGCCACGGCAACCGCCTGAGGCACCAGCACCCAGTAATCCAGCAGCACCTTGTTTGCAGTAGCTCGAACGTTGTTGGATCTGTCGCTCAGCCGGTCAATGAGCAAGTCTGTAACGACGGATACAGTAGCTGAGTCATCGAGAAGCAGCTTGTCCTGAATGCTGACTCGTTTGAATAGATGGCAGAAGCAGGAGAAGCAGACGGAGGTGAGCTGGGGATCTTCACGTGACTTGATGGCACGTGAGAGGGTTAGAAAGTAGGGGTGAATTGAGTCGCGCGGAACGGAGTTCTTTTTGACAAACGCTTTGAACTCGTTGGCGATGGAGAGTTTGGTGGGGAGGTCTGAGTTAGTAGGAACGAGAGAAAATGAGGTTGTGGAATTTCTGAGGAATAATACTATCTTGAATGCAAGAAGATGAAGAAGATTACGCCAGGTATTGTGATATCACCAGGTATCGTGTGAAGAATATGAATCTATCTATGGGTAACGCTGTCTTCGTAGGTGTTATGGGGTATCCAGATGGTATCATCTCAGGTAGACTCCTGGAATAGAGTGAAGTGGTACCAATTATAAGATAGAGCACTGTCGATGTAGAAGTACTTTGACATGGAATGAGGACAACTTGATGTGTGACTACCACAGTGAACAGCAATTCCCACACAGCAACAGAGTCCATAAAACCTCCACTTCAAGAACATCCTTTCTCCATCGCACATCTCAGATCCACTCGCCACACTTGATCTCACTTAAGCTGGTTCCATATCCTGAGTCACCTTATAGCCACCTTAATTCGAGAAGCAAAATAACCATCCAAAATCACTCCTTCAAATTGTCTTTCAACACATCTTCAAACGTCAAATCACAACACAACACAACACACAGAGTACATCACTCCACCTTTGTAATAACCACATCTGCCCCTGACTTCTTCTCCAAACCACAAATATCCCAATTCCAATATCCACCTCAATAATACTCACCGTCATCAGACAACACCCGGCCCAACTGGTCGCTTTTCATTCTAGGGGGTATCTAGTGGAGTGTCGGTTCAATATCTCGTAAAGGTTCGCGACACAAAAAGATACGCGTCAGAGGTAAATATAGGGTTAGGGGAGAGATACGAGTTAGATGAGACAGGTCGGAGGAGGGGGTTTGGAGATAGTGGTCAGGTAAATGGGTTATGTTCGAGGCTTATCAGAGTGGTTTTTTCAGATTAAACACTCTTCTATTATTTTCTCCACCCTATAGTTTTTAAAGTGGTTCCAGACTCACTATTTTTTTACTTCGCTTTAGCTTGTTCTTGTTGGGACTTGGTTGGCAATTTTGTTGAATATCAATATTGGTATCAAAATGGTCAGACAAGTCCAACGAACACAGCATCATGAGTCAAATTAACGTATCTCTAGTTCGTCTTGCGACAATCACGATTCCCTCTTTTCCCCCTTTTAAGCTATAGGAAGAAAAAAAAATGTTTGGCCCTTCCAAATATGGAGGTGAAAGAGGGATTCTTGACTCAGTTAGATACAAATGACTGATATGGCTGTCACGATGCTACTGTTCAACTTTGAGCAGTATCTCTTTTGTATTGGCTGAGTAACGGTACGGATACTTGTACTTCGTGACAGAGCTTTGATTGAATTAAAGTGATCTACGAGTCGTAATTACATTACTGGCGACTACGTTGACAAGTTAATCAACATCCCCTCCTATCCATATATACATTTTGATTTCACTATTTACAGCTGTCCGTGGACATCTTCGATCTCATCTTTTCAGCAGGGCTGACCTTAACTCCTGACTATACTGCTCTCAGAAAGTAGCAGCAATAGTCCCATTTACCCTTCAAACACCATTAGACGTCAACAGGCCTAACAGTCATGTTAAACACCACTCATGCGCTCTAGTTGAGAGCCTTCTTGAAGTTCTCCTTATCATGCTCCTCAACGTACTGCTCGGCCTCAGCCACCAGATCATCCATGGCCTTCTGACGCTGCTTTCGGAGCTGCTGGGCATCCAACACAGTAACGTTGGAGCCCTCAAAGTCCTTGGCGTCCAGGTAGATGGCGTTAGGCTCCCAGTAGTTGAAGTTGGAAGTGAGCGACTTCTCGAGGTATGAGGCAACACCCTGAGGGGTAGCGACGGTGGAGATGATCAGATCGGGAATTCGAACGCCAGACTCCTGCTGGAACTGCTTCACCAGCTGCAGACGCTTCTCCAGAGTGTCCAGAGCGTCGTCCATGCCTCCAGCAACAGAGGTGGCCACCTTGGAAAGCACATCCAGGGCCTTCTGGGCCTCGGAAGCCTTGATCTCAGTCTGTCGCAGCTGGAACTGGCCCAGACCAACCTCGGCAAGCTTCTCGGAGCTCAGGGGCATGTGCTCGAAGGGAAGGCCAATGACCTCCAGATCAACTGCAGTCTCGGTAGCAAAAGACTTGACCTCCTCGGTCTTGCCGTCTTCTGCGGCGGGTTTTGCGGCATCCTTCTCGGCAGGGGTGGATTCCCAGCCAGCCTTACTCTGCTGCTCGATGTTCTTCACGAGATCCTTGGTTTTGATGGTAGGAGCAGTGGTCTCCTTCTTGGCGTCCTTACGCTTGAACCACGACCACAGCGAGTTGAGGCCTCCGGAAGAGTTGTGCCGGACCTGGAGCCGGGTCACGTGGGAGCCGCCCACTCGGGCTGCTCGAAATCCGCTGGCCTTGGTGACTGCTAGCATGTTTGTAGTGTGGTGTGTTGTGGTGATGATTCGACAGAATCTCGTCACACTATCACCGAAAAGCTCAAATTTCACATTAGAGTTTGGGAGAGCATGGTTGTGGGTTCGAGTCTAGGGGTGGGGGAATTATTGTAGAATTCGAAAATAGCGGGGATGTCGAATGGGAATTAGAAGTATCATTAAGGAGTGGTGTCAAATGATGTTTTTCTAGAAATTTCTGTAATTGGGCTTCAAAATGAGCTAGTCAGAGTGCCCTGTTGAGATGTGCTTAGTAAGGCTTTCATAGTGAGGAATGAGAGTGATGTGAGTCGGTTCTAGTTGAAGCGTGATGTAAGTCTAAAGCAATAAAAATCTTGTTCACTGCTACTTGTACTTTCTGTGTTGAAATTGGTGTGTTCAGGCCCTTGCAGTGAATAGTCTCTCAAAGTCCCTCATTTCTCAATTCAGCCGGCTATGTGGTAGCTTGCTGACTAAGAGATGGTTGTAACCTCTAGAGGAGAGATTCAATCCACTACAGCTGATTAAAAAACTTTGCCAATTGCTCAACCGCTCCTTCATTGACATAACAAGTACTCCTCATCTAACCCAATCAATATATTACTATTGTATATTCCATTTCCCTACATCACAGTGACCAGTGCAGCAACTAACAGCATCGACAGCGTCAATTGAGCCACTGAGCACTTCATTTCTAACATAATTGACCTGATACTTCAAGCGCAACTACCCCCTCCTCTTAAAACAGCATCCAGTACAGCATGAACAGACCAATGAGGCCCACTCCAATGAAGGGAATGTACTGTCTGATCATGGCCTCCCAATTGATTCGCTGGGCCGCTCGTCGGTACTTCTTGCTTTCGGTTCGCAGGTTACTACTGAGATCCGACATGTGATCAAGCGAGTGACCTCGGTGGAGCAGATCTTCAATGTTCTTGGTCATGACTCGAGTCACGTCCTGAAGCTCGGTATTCAGCTTGTCCAGGTTGTGGGTAGCTCGCGTGTCCTGGTACACCCGCTTGGTCTTTTGCATAAACGTGTCAAACTCCACAAACTTGTAGGGTCGCACGCCCTCCTTGAGAGCCTCCTGGCCATGGGACTTTTGGAACTCTCGATCCAGCTCATCGAGGTACGAGAAGGCAAGTTTTCGAGGGTATGAAGCCTCGGAGATGCAGTAGTACACAATGCCGTCCTTCATCAGGTAGTGGATCACGTAGTTGCCACTTTCAATCGAGGCTCGATCAGCCGAGTTGGCAGACAGCTTCTGTGTCACGAGCTTGCACTGCTTCTTCTGCTCGCTGAGGTTCTCCTGGCCGTCGTCCACAGACGCCGACAGAGGCAGGCCGTCAGAGGCCCGCATGATGAGAGTCGAAAGCACCATTGTCGAGAGTGTTGTGTAGATGTTAGCGTCAACTTGTAGCTGATGCGTACGTGTTAGGATTTAGGTTGTGGGGGGAGAACATAGTGGGGCGCGAAATATAACTGCAGTGAGGCTAATGTTGGGACCAAAATGATCGCGCTGTTTCGGTGAGTCGAATGGTGGAACTTTTATTGCAGTATGATGAGAAATGAGGAAGTTGACAAATTTAACTTGGTGGCGCGAAAAGGTGGTAATGGAGGGAAACGAAGGCTGACGGTGTTCCCATGACCTTCCACGACATCCCTTTTCTTAAAAATATTTTTGTCTTTGCTTTTTTCTACTGTTTGGAGAAGGTCATCTCATTGACACCCTCGTATTTTTTAGGCCCACATAAAGTTGGGTCTTGTGGCATTGAACGTGAATGTTGGGGTGGTCTGGAGATGTCAAAGGAAATTTGAAATATTAATCTGAGAAATTCGTAAGAAATTTTCAGCCACCCTTAACGCTGTTGAACCCCTTCAATGATAACTTCGCGATTATTTGTGTCATGTTTCGATGTTTGGAGTAAGTGCTCTACGTAGACGCTGTTATAGGCTTCCTTGTCCTGATGTAAACAAGACTAGTCAGAAAAAACTGTTTAGATTCACAGACACATCAGGACTGAGTCTTTCATCATCGAAGCAATGTGCAGTCGCTTGTGGCGGTTAACATCATATATACATTGGCTATCTATCTATAGATTAGGTCCAGAGTGTTTACACATCTCTTTAAGTGTCTCTTCTTTACCTGTTCGCTCAGTTGGGAACACTGAGATCCACGTTAAACACCATCAGACCCTCGTCGGCGGCAGAGAGAGCTCCTCGGAGGAAAATCTTCTGCTGGAGGGGATCCATGACAGCGCACATGGACGAACCGGCGTACAGAACGTCGCCCTCCTCGAATCCAACTCGGTTGGCGGTCACCATGGTCACGGGGAAGTCCACGTCAGTGTTCTGGTTCCACACGGGCTGCAGACGCTCGATCCAGTACTGCAGAGTGTCGACCAGAGGCAGCTTGTTCTCCACGTCAGCGGTGTAGTCGTGGAAAGTAGCCAGATCCTCGTCCTTGTACTGAGGAGTCTCCTTGGGCTCCTTAAGAAGGCCGTCGAAGGTGGACTTGGCATGCAGCATGGTGCACTTGTGAACAATGGCGTTTCGAAGCTCGGTGTTGGTCTTTTCCTGCTCCTCGGTCATGGGAATCTTGTCAGACGACTTGACGGGGATCAGAGAAGGCGACTTGGAGTGGGTCCAGGCCATGGGCAGCAGAACCAGAGGCACCTTGTTGTTTTTCACAGAGTTGCCAAACTCGTACTCGGTAGGAGCAGACTCAAACTTGTAGGGGTTGATATCCATGCAAATTCCCACCTGGAATTTGAGAGGGATATCCTGGGACAAGGAGGGGAAGGGTCCGTAGGTCTGGAAGCCGTCGGGAGACTCGCTCATGCCCATAGCCTCGTCGGCAGTGTACAGGAACGTCTTTCGGTAAGTGAACAGAACGTCTCCCTTGGGCGAAACCATAGACACAGAGTTGTAGGTTTTATCGTCCTTGGGGCAGAACTCGGGGTATCCGACCATCACGTGTCCTTTGATCTTCTCGGCGCATTTCTTGGCCCATTCGATCGATTTACTGGACTCGGTCTCTTCTCTGAACGGCTTGAGGTTCTGAGGACTCTCAAAGTTGTAGCCAGTGAAGGACATTTCAGGGAGCATCAAAATGTCGATTTTCGGAGCCTTACCTTCCTTCAAGGCAGTCTTGTAGTACCGGTTAATCAGCTCATCAGCAACTCCCATGTTTTTGTCCACCTCTCCGATCTCGGGTTTCAGCTGCAAACAGCCAATCTGGAGATTCAGAGGCGTGGTAGAGCGAGCGGTAGTAGCCATGGAACGGGGTTGGGTCAGATGATGACGCAGCGAGGGGCTCAATCGTCCAAGGGCACGTTTCATGGTGGTGATGAGAGGAGGAATACCACTTACTGGAAATGTGAAGAGTTAGATGGGGTTAAGGTTGAGATGGGGGGAGGGTTTTGTGGGTGATGTGGGCCAGTTGGGGGATTTATGACTGTGTATACGTAATATTGATATCTTGGGGATCCGAATAAAAGTTTTACTTTTATAATCGGAGCTCTACTGACCAATTTGAAGGGTATCTCTTGTTCTCCATGATATGCAAGTAAAGTTGCGACATGCATATCATGGGGGAGGAGTGAAATTTGATTTAAATAATAAGAAATAATAAGAAATAATCACGAAAAATTGAGAATGTCAAGTAGGAGCAATCACTCTGAATAGTCTCTACTTTTTTGTATATCTGATTTAGATAAGTTCATTATCTGCAATTTTTTATAGTTTTAGCCATTCCGTGGTGTGAGGATGTGAGAAGCTCACTACCGGTATTGAAGGAGTGCAAATTAAAGAAAAAAGCAGAAAAATCACCATATTGCCTTACTACTATAATCTCATTTTTACTAATTTATTCTCTCTAATTCTCTCTGACACATTATATATTCATCTAATTTTCTTTTGTGGCTCTTCCAGTTGCCTTTTATGCTGTTTTTGGTGGTTTCGTAGTTTTCGTATTTATGGTGAGTTTTCCTTTATGATGTTTTTGTCGTTTTGTCGTTTTGTCGTATTTTCCTAGTCGTTTTGTCGTTTTTGTCCTTCTTGTTCGTCCTTCCGTTCACCAAATGTCTTCACTTCCTCCTCTTATCCAAACACCTCTTCCCTCTCTAGACATCAACAAAAGTAGATCTTGCTCGCAGACCCGGTCCCCACTTGAAAATGAACCAGGGGACAGCACACATGGCGGTGGTGATGAAGCCAAGAATGAGACACAGCTTGGCAAAGGTCACTCTCTCAATGGCTGCCATACCGATGAAAGGCAGCACACCGGCGAAAATGGACCGCAGGAACGTTAGGGCCGAAACAGCAGAAGCAGAGTACTCCGAGTGAATGTCAACCACGTAGTTGAGCGTCGACTGGAAAATGGTGAAGAAGCCGATACCCAGCATCAGAAGCAGAACCACAGAGATCTCCCAGTACTTATCGAAAAAGAAGTAACAGAGAAAGCAGCCAACGGGAGGGAACAGAGAACCGGGGAGCATGATCAATAGTCGCTTTTCGGGCTCCTTGTTGCTTCCTCCGTGCTTCTTGAGCATCTTGTTGAAGTACCAGATAGACCAAGCAATGCCTGCAGAGGCGCAAATGAGACCGGCAATGAACGTCAGGTTGATCCAAGCAGCTCGGTCTCTGCTCCAGCCATGCTCCTTGACAATGGCATTGGGAACCAGCGAAATAGCCATGTACATGAGTCCAAACATTATGGCGGCGTACATCTGAAGAGGCAGCATGACGGCGGTAAGCATGATCTGGTAGGGACGAAGCAGGTTCTTCACGGAGAAGCCTCGGGCATGTCCTCCAAGGTCCCTCTCAGTGACCAGGTTCCTCAATCCACCAGCGTCCAGGCTGAAGTTTCGCACAATCTTTTGCAGAATCACAGGGGCGTACGTCTCGGGCATGAAGATGAGATTGGCTGTGCAGATGATGAGCTGGTAGATTCCGGCCACGAGAGACAAGTGTCTGAAGTCGCCAGTCCATTTGATCACCTGAGAACCGAGAATGGGACCCATAGCAGGACCTCCAGCAACAATGATGGCATACAGAAGAAGGACGTAGGGTCGTCGCTCTGGTTTGAACATGTCCTTGAGAGCTCCTCCAGACGAGAGAATGGGAGGAGAAGACAGAGCACCAGACAGAAATCGCAGCACCATGAAGGTGGGGAACGAGGTGACAGAGACAGTCAGAAAGGTGAAGATCAGAGACACGAAAAAGGGCCAGAAGACACCAATCTTTCGGCCAAAAGACTCGGTCATGGGAGCACAGAACATGGGTCCAAGAGCAATACCCATCATGTAGACGGTGGTGGACAGAATGGCAACGTCTTTTCCAACTCCAAACATGTCTTCAATGTTGGAAACCGCAGGACCGTACATGGACGAGCACATCTGAGGACCAATGGCCGAGAGAGCCTGGGAAGCAACAACAAGGTACTTCTTGTAGTTGGGCCAGTTGAACGGGTACCGGGTGTCATTCTGAACGTCCCACTGAACAATGTATGTCACGCAGTTGGATCTTCGACATCGTTCTCGAAAATGTTCCTGGGAAGAGGCAGACGAAGTGATGGCAGTCGACAGGATGATTCCCGAGTCACCAGTGTAGATCTGGTCGGTCTGGGTGGCTCGTGTGGTTTTTCCATCGACAGTAGAGGCGTCATCGGAGCTTCGGGAAGACGAGATTCGGGTGGTGGACGAGTTGAGAGAAGATTCGGACGAGTAAGACGGGGAATGGGGAACGGCTCTAAGTCTGGCTACCTCTGGAGCCGTTACTGCCGTGCTCGTTGGATTTTCCATCCTTTGCCCCCTTGTACTTGACAGCGATTTCATGGGTAGAGTCTGAGGGGGTTCGTGATCAGATCTGAAGCGAAACAGATTGAAGAACCGCGTCATAACGCTTTGAACAGGCCTTCCGTTGGGTGAAGAGTCAGGGATACGACCCTTAGGCCTCTTGTTGGCGGACTCGCCATGAACCTCCTCTTCAAAGTCGTTTTTCGGACTTTTTCCGAGGAGCTCCTCAGGCGAAATGGGAACACTCACAGGCTCGCCAAAGAGATCATCCAGAGAGATGGGATCATCAGGACCACAGGCGGTGGACACGTAGATGGGCTTGGAGGAAGAGGCCTCGGAAAAGGAGGCCTCCTCAGAGAAGGAAGACAGACCCTGGCATTCGGAAGAGGTTGAAGACATGGTGGACTCGGTGGGATTTTTTAGGAATATCTACGGTCGGATTTGCACCGTTATAAGTACCATCTTGATGGGTTAGGACTCTTCCCCAGCGGAGGTCACCATAAATCTTTACAGGGGGAGGAAAAGTGCAGTTTATGCTGTTCCAGGGAGGTGAGAGAAGATGAGGTAGGTGATAAAACAAGGTGAAAAGTAAACGTGGAGAGAAGTGTATTGGTGCGGAAATGGTGGTTTGAGGAGCCAGATATAGGTAACTCGATCACATCTTCCTCTTGCATTACTGTCACTCATTCATTCTGTATCGTTAACAGTCTCCAACATTGTATCGCATCCCAAAACCCCCCTCTCGCCATATCAGTAATCTATGTAAGGATATGGTAGAGGCAAAAATAGCGGGTTTATGGGGTGGAGTAAAAATAACAGTTTGGAGGAGTTTCAGAGCGCAAAAGTTTTGCAGAGTTTTCTCAGAGGCCCATATATCACAGCCGAGTGGTACACGAAAAGGAGAAAATGAGACCAATATAAGTGGAGGAAATAAGAGCAGTTGGTGAAGCAGTAGAGTAAATAACTAGAGTCTCCTGAAATATCTCCAATCAATAGTTGGCTGGTCTCGACTATGTAAGATCTCATTCTACCCTACCTCCCCCTTCCATACACCATTGTTTAGTATGGTGAGGTTCCTGGAAAGAGGGAAAGCCACACATTTGTTGAGCAGGCTGTTGAGCTCACTGAAAGCACGTCATTCAACGAAACATGGACCACCTGCTCTTGCAGGGCATACAAGTAGGAAGGGGTAGGAGGAGGAAAAGAAGGGGTCAGAACAGTGCTTGCATGGGTAATGGCCATATTGATCATGGAAGAGGTATCACAGCGTATTGGAGTATCACAGAAACATGGGAATCGTTGGAGGATGTCTCTGCACTGCTTTTTCCGAATCTTTTTCGAGATTGATTTTTGGTCAAAGCTGTGTCTATTGTCATCCAAAATAAGAAGCACAGATTCAATTGGTGCCAAAAATCGAAAGGTAAAGTCTCTGACTTCAAATGCATCACAACAACACCCCGCAAAACACGCAAAAACCGAGTCATAAAGCCGAAAATCTGAAAATGTGTTATTCACACTCATATTGCCATCGTATCAAAATATCTAAGAGATCCGACACCACTTTTCCACTTTTGAGACCCTCCAATCTGAGGGGGTAGCACGAACCTTATTCCATTTAACCTATAACAGCCGAAATTTAGCCGAAAAAAAAGGCACTGACAATTGTGAAGATCCATTCAATACACCACCGAGAATGTGTATGCAACTCCACTATTACTGACACTACAGCTTACTAAGCCTTGTACTCACACCCCTACACATTTCAATATGCACGTTTAGTTTCTACAGATTCATCATGTCATAACTTATTTGGCAAAGTGGGCAAGAGCCTCAAGAACCTCGAGCTCAATCTCGGCCTCGGCGGCAACAGCCTCGTCGGAAGACTGGGCGTTCTTCTGGGCCTCGGCGGTCAGAGACTTGATGGCCTCGGGGGAGAAGTCCTTGGCCTCAAAGGCCTCAATGGAGTTGACGGACAGCTCGGAGTCGGGCTGAACGGTGGCGAAGCCTCCAGAGATGAAGAAGGACTTGGTCTCGCCGTTGGTCTCGATAACCTCCACGACACCAGGCTTGAGCTGCTGGATGGTGGGAACGTGGTTAGCCAGAATACCGAGCTCACCAGCAGTAGAGGGGATGTTGACCTGGGTCACCTCCTGGGCGTTGTAGATGGACTGGGTTAGTATTATGAAGGCGGGTAAGACGATGAGACAAAACAGCTGAAACAAGAAGACCAACTGACCACGATTGAGACTCCGAAGCTAAGACCAGAAGAAAAAGTCGATCACAACACTAAGTGATACGGAGCAATGTTGAAAGTGAGTGAATATGGGGTATCAAAGGCTACCTGAGGGTCAATTCATGGAGGGATCGCATGGTATGGTTTTTGTGGTTGATGTAGGATGCTTTTACTGCTTTGGTATGATGCGGTTAAAGGTGCAGATTCTCGTGTGACACGGATCAAGTAATGGGTACAGGTCAATTGAAGCGCAATAGTCACGTACCCACTTTGTCCGCTCCGCATCTCTTCTCCCAACACACCTCGCACGTCACACAGACTCAATTCTGAGCAACTGCACCCATTCTAAACACACACTCCAACCACTCCCTTCATATCCACACTACATCCACCCCTTGTTCCTCAATCAATTCAGTCCCAATTGTGTCGATTCTCCTTCAATCTCTGTCGGTTGCGTCGTGATCGCTCGCGTGTCTCGTTTCGTGTCCTGATCGGTTCTGTGTCTCGTTCTGTGTCGCTGTGTCTGTGTCATTTACTCACCTCGTGGGGAAGAGCGAGAGTCAGTCGGAGCTTGTCGACGGAAGCAGTCTCGGCGTAACCTCGTCGAGCAATTCGCACGGCGGGTCGGGCAGCACCCCGGATGGCGGTTCGAGCAACAGAAAACATTGTGTTGTTGTTAGTGCAAGGTGTCGTGTTGAGAGTGGGAGTATTTTCAACGTGGTGGGTTTTGAGAGAAAAAAGGTTGTGGCCAATCACAAGCGCGGGCCGGGAAAATACCCTAGCCCAGAGATCCCAAATCCGAAACCTTAATCGAGCAACTGAGGCAACTCAATTGAGAATGACTAAGCAGAGGAAAATGGAGGTGTTTGGCAGGATGTTGTGAGTGAATAAGGTGATGTTAGCATATCAATGAACTCTTCAGGATGAGAAGAGTACGGGAGTGCTTCCAGAATGTCATTTTGATGCTTTTATCGCCACTTACTGACTATTTGCTCATTAAGAGAGATCCACCTGCCTTGGAAAAAGGACACTTGAGCGCATGTCCTCTACTTCATCCTACAGATTGCTCCCGTCTTAGCCTCGTCTTTAGGTGAAACTTTTCATTCCGCTATTGATTGCATCAGATCGATCTGATTATGTATGTCTTGGTAACTTCCTTGGTGGTAGGGGTACATACTAATTACAGATAGTAGATCGAAATTGGCTGGGAAGCTGACTAACGACAAAACGATAGGATTCGTTACCCACCATCTCCTTCCCCCTTTTATTCTTCGCCATAAACTACCCGTTTGAAAGTCGAACTGCCATTCTTTCGTTCACTACCTCTTGTCGGGAAATTAGGTTGTGCCGTCCTTAACGGAGCACGTTAGTTTATGATAGACCGCTGCTACTCCCAAGATTCACGATCGAGGATTTAGCTGGCAGAAGGAGTGAGACCGCTGCATAGCTACAGACGAGAGAACACGTATTTGCTACACGACCAGCGACACAGAACCAGCTGCGAACCACCCCTGGAGAACTTTCACAGCTTAATATCGCTTCTACGCCCTAATACACATTCTCATGGAAGAACAAATCCAACAAAACACTCGACAGGTTCTTGTGGGAGCAGGACACCTGTTGGCGTTTCTGAGTCAACAGGGCGTGCCCATGAAGCCGCTTCCTAACCCTCCTTCCTTGCTTCAGTCGCAAATGGACAAGTCTGTGGCTGGTTTCAACTCTGCTCTGGACCACATGAGTGTCAACATTGAGTCTGCGCTCGAGTTCCTAGAGCTGGAAAAGCACCGTTTGGGGCTTGTTCAGAACGGCAAGGTCAAGGCTGAGCCAGAGGTGCCTGAGGCTACGGTGAAAACCGAGCCGGGACAGTCTGCAGACGACAACAAGGAGTTTCAAATCGATGGCATGGACGCCTCGCACGCCATCGACCTGGACGGCGCGTTTGACGACTTTGGCAGCAACGACGTGGACATTAACGCCATGCTGGGCGACGGAAAGGACGGAAACAAGGACGGACTGATGATGGACGACGAGCTGTCGAATCTTCTGGCCGACGGAGAAAACGCGGGAAATAACAACGCAGGAAACACAACGGGAATTGCCGATGATGATATGGAGGGCTTGTTCGGAGACGGGTTTGATTTCGTCTCCTATGATCAGTAGGAGATGGGGGACGGAAAGGCGTTTGGTCGAAGGGACTCTATTTATTTATACATTATTTTGAAAAGGATAAGTGTAGGCGAGCTGTAGTAGCTTGCTTGGTATTTGGTCTGCGAATGGGGGCTCTAACAAATATTTTCCGAAAAGTCCGCAGATCGAGACATGTCTCATCTCCATAGCATATTCGAGCTTGCTTTTATTAACGATGATCAAGACCCTAAGGATTTTGTTCTCTCATCATGGCAGGTGGGTAAGACAGTCCGCTTCACTAGGGAAGAGTATCGCTCACACTCACTTGAATCGTTCAAGTCTATCTTCCCTCACCCGCAGTATTAGATACGCTCTCTTTCCCTTAACTCTTCAACAGGCTGAGTGCTGGAACAGACCCTATAGCCTGACTTATGAACACTGATGGGATCTATTGACATGATTCTGACTGTAAAACGATTCATGAAATCAGTAATAGCTACCAATGCTTACAAGTAGGAGGCCAGTAAGTCACCAGCCACTTGGTCTTAGAAGAAAGCAAATGAAAGAGTGCTAGAGACTCGTGACCTAGATTAGTCACACAAAAAGCCTTTGGTGAGTCTACTGTAATAGTATTTCAGTGAGATCCAGTCTTTCATCTACCTATCCTTTCTAGGAAACTTCTTCGTTTCTTTCTGACTCCAATAATCCTTTTTCTTTCATACGAAGAATTCAACACTTGGCACTTTTAAAACAGAGATGAAAGATCGCAGTACCAAGCAGTCTACGATCAGTCACCACAGAGCCAATATGATTATCTTGCTATAGGCGAGCTCAAAGAGCTGTACTGTAGTTCCCATATCACGCCTTTCCACTCATCTAAGAAGACACCTTCCACTGCACTGACCTTCTTCCTCCTTCTTATAGCTACATGCTGCTATAATAAGCACTTCAATAGCATTCGATCAAGCGACATTTCAGGGCATAACCAGTAGCCCAGTTAGTACTGCTACATTTCAATAACTTAATGTATTTCATATACAGGTCCAATTACGTGGATAGAATGTTACAGAGCGGGAGGGGCTCTGACAAGATGCAGAGTCAGAGCGTGAAGTTGATGAAGACAATGAGCTGTTAATCTGATGGTGAAAAAATCAGGAAAAGTTGGAACCCAGCAAAGCCTAGGACTCAGCAAAGATTGATGAGGAAATGGTTCTTCAAAGAGTTTGGCATTCGACCCATCACCATCCCTAGTTCAGACTCAAACGTCAGATGCTCCTAGTTCAAATCCTACCGAGTTAGACGTGTCATTTGTTACCCGTCTATCTCAGTCTCACGACCATCACGGTCAGATTATCCGTACTGAAATTCTCCAACGCAAAGTCCACCAACACCCTGCTGCCCTCCACGGGATCCTCCAAGCCACTGACCAGATCGCATGCCTTCTGGTCGTCACATACGTCCCACAGTCCATCACAGGCCACAATCAGAAACTCGTCATCGGCAATGATCTCTGTTTCTGTGGTGTAGGGGTTGCCAATGATAAACTGCTTCATATACGTGTCTCCCAGCGCACGAGTGACTGCCAACATTCCGTTGACTCGATTGCTAATCATCATACCGCCATTATTGGTCACTCGCTTGGACTCGTGGAGATCGGTACCCTTGTGGTCATAACTCAGTCTCAGGGCCTTTCCTGCTCGACAAAGAATCAGTCTGGTATCTCCTACATTGGCAGTGTACAGTTTCCGCTTGCATTCGGACATTGGGGCACGTGGAAACACCGGAGTGTAGTCCTTTGGAGAGTGATCTGAGGACACAGTGACCGGTTTTCCCCGCGAATCTTCCCATCTCAACAGTGCAACAGCTGCAGTGCATCCCGAATTGAGGTTTTTCTGCTCAATTGACCGGTCAATGGCCATGAATGCGAGATTCAGCAGCTCAGGCACAGTCTTGGAGGTCTTGTCACTCTCCTGGTGCTCCAGACCTTCTTCCTGAACAACTTCCGACTCGTCAGCAGCTGACTCGTCGCCCTTGAACCCCTCAGCCTCCATAATGAGACCCTCCACCTCGCTAACAACCGCCTGCGCACAGTATTCAGCCGCCTGCTTGCCTGCATGACCGTCAAACACTGCAAAAAGCCCCGAATCAGGCGTTCCGCAAATGTTGTGAGCAGCCACATGGTAGTCCTCCATGGTCCGTCTACACCGGGAGTTTTTGTCTTCCGTGACTCCGACGGCGAACGAGGACAACGGCGAGTCGGTCACGGGCAAGCCATTGTTGTTGACCAGCAAAGGATGGCTTTTCGGTTCATCTTTGCTGTTTCGTCGAAATAGTTTGAGCATGGAAAGAAATGGGGTGTGTCACGTGTGTTTTTTTTTTGTAGTGGTGGTCACGTCTTGTAGATGATGTCACGTGGATAGAATGGTGTCACGTGATAAAGAGCGAGTATCGGTCGAGGTGTTGTTTTCTTGTCGTATTTTCAGACTGCCTGCTACCAGTAGTCACAGTCCTATGTTAGTCTCCCCACAGTGCAGAAACATGTGTGGCAAAGGCTTAATACAGATAGGGTTAGGGTTTCTTCGGACATTGGCGACTAATGGGGATGACCTGATGAGGTTGTCGAGATACGGCATAAATGTGCGCTACAGGTGATTAGTCAGATTGGTATGGAAATGTAGAAAAATGGCTTTCAGCATCGAGCCGTTCGCCATCAGAAAATACTGTATCGGCTTTAGGTTGACAGCGATTGTTTTGATAGAAGGTTAAGTATAGGTGTGCTGAGGAGGTGGAGCAATAATAGGTGGTTGGAGGGGAAATAAGCAGTATGTGGGTGTTAATTATATGTTATGAGCTGTTTGAAAACGTTTCGTTATTTTTCAGACATTGTTTCAATCCTTTTAGCGCTTCAGAGACATCATGTTGCCCTCCCTTTAACTCCGTTTTGTTGACATTGACTCACTGAACTCACCTGAAACAGGGGTTCATCTGAAACATGATAAGGGGTTAAAGGTTATGAGCCGTATGGAGTGGCTTGAGAAATGAGTATACTGGCTTAGAAGTTGGTCTGTCATATATGATCCATTGAGGAGACTGACATGTATTGATACATTTTGATTACGTAAGCCAACACACGCTCTGGGTTCGATTCCTGGTTGTGATCCAAGAGGAACAAATTAAATAAGGTTTACAACACCACACCTTAAATCCGCCGAGATCACAAACATCCAAAATCGAAGTACTGGCGAATATACGCGCACCCAGCTATTATGGACCATATTTTCAAAGATATCACTTTCATATGCCACTTTTCTGACTTCCTCCGTCCAAATCCGGTTCTGTCAAAAAATCACCGTGACTCCCGGGTAACAACTCTAAAGTGAAATTTGACCTGCATATGTGACTTCTCACCACCACACCACACAAATCACCACTATGGCCCCCAAAAAAGCCGTCCAGACCGCCAACACCGTCGTCAAGATTCTTGTGGGTGCCGGCGCCGCCAAGCCCCAGCCTCCCGTCGGTCCCGTGCTCGGTTCCAAGGGTGTCAAGGCCATTGATTTCTGCAAGGAGTTCAACGCCAAAACCGCCCACTACCAGGAAAACATCCCCATTCCTGTTGTGCTGACCATCAAGCCCGACCGAACTTTCTCGTTCGAGCTCAAGTCCCCTCAGACGGCGTTTTTGCTGCTTCGAGCTGCAGGAGCTGATAAGGGAGCTGCCAAATACAAGCCTGGCCGAGACAAGCCTGTGGGCCAGCTGTCGCTCAAACACATCTTCGAGCTTGCCAAGATCAAGCAGATGGACTCGCGACACAAGAACCAGACGCTGGAGAACATCTGCAAGTCTCTCTGTGGTACTGCTCTGTCCGTTGGAGTCGAGATTGTGCACTAAGCAAAAAAGAAGAAGTGATCTGATGGAGGAGAAGGATAAGACGTTAGGACGTCAAGACGTTGAGGGCCTGAAACAACGGGCGAACGTCAACGAAACAGCATGTTGTATATAGTCAAAGTAAGATGATGGTATGATTGAGAGGGTGGTAGTAGGGTGAGGAGGGTGAGTTTGATATGAGGTTTTGAAACCTGAAAGCTCATGATAAACTGAATCGGAGTTGACAGTTGGCTTCTCTGGATCAAGCGCTGTTGAATCATATACATATGAGTGAGGCACTTTGAGGGGTACACCTGGGCGTATTCTGTTGAGTTGTGTTGGTGGTTACATGTCAGACCACAAAGCGAATGATGACCAAGTGGCAAATCGGAATATAGGGGCCTATTTCGTTAGATCAAGGGATTTCTATTGGTATAGGTGTGCTTGTAGCATTCTCACTTGATAGCTGTAATTATGCCATTGGCTCTCAACTTGATGTGGCATATACTCCACGCAATAGAGAAGGCAGAATTATACGAACCTCTTCAGTCGAGTCTCCAGTCCATACATATTTATTGCCGATGTCGCATGCGTTTTACATCTTCTTGTGTTCTGTGTAGAGGGCTCAATGGGATGTTGGAGGTCCATCTAGCACTCTCCTCCTATTAGCTACCTAGAGCGTAAATCATGTTTTGTAGACGAAGAGGAGCTGAGGTGATGACTCTCACAACATCAATCCATCATTGGATATATTGATACGAAGTATCCCGGTATAGCAAACTTCTAAAGTGACAACTAGGGTCCTCAAAACAGATACAATAGGTGCTACAATCCTAAGGGATCTCAATGTCTCCATACTGTGAGAACTCAAACATCCCCCAAAACATCCCGAGGCACTCTGATTCATCATTGGTTTCACTGACTTCCACCTCTACCTCTACTTGTACTGTACTTATACTTTTCACTCCTGTAAATAGTTCTACTTGTTCTTACAGACCCTCTCCTATCATTCAATATTCAGATTCACTATGGAAGATAGCTACACTCACAGCCACAACATTAGTCGCTCAACACCTACTGCAGCTCCTATTTCTCACTCCAGTGCTTCTTGTTCACCCTCTTATCCACCCACTTGGCCACATCAACGGCCAGTTCATCCTCCCATCTGGGCGCCACAATCTGGACGCAAACAGGCGCATTTTTGAAGATATCAGGTCCGTTTTCTGTCCACGGTTTCCAGCACAGCTTCTCCAGCTCGCTTCTGAACTTTTCGTTCTTTTCGTACGTGAAATCGCACACTTTAGCACCTGTAGGAACAACAACCGCAGGGTAGTCCATGAGGTTCCAGATTCCGCAGTACATGAGGTTTTTGGAGGTGTGGAAAACTGGAGCGACGGTGTTGTTGACCGGGTAGATGGCAACATCAAACTTCGACGTGAAATCTTTGTGGAAGTCCATTCTGAACTCGTCTCGTTCTTGGTGCATGTTCCACAGCTCTTCGTAAGAGTATACCTTTGCATCATCGAGAATATCCTGAGTCTGCGGAGTGATGGGTTCCTGGAAACGCACAAAGTGGTTCTTGATTCGTTCTCCTCCATCAGGGAAGTAAAAGGCATCCAGCAGTTTGTTTGCGGTCGCTATTCCTGGAGGATGGTAGGGAATGAGTTCAACAGACATTCCCTCAAATTCAGAACCCTCGAGCTGCTCAACCAGCTTCAAAATACCTTTCTGAATGGGCGGGAAGGCCTTGACAAACCCGTCGTCAATACAGTACCCGATTCGGAGCTTCTTCTTGTTGCCGTGATCCAGAGTTCTCCACACCCATCTGTCCACAGAAGGATCCACTCTCCAGACCTCTTTAGAGCCCATGTCTTTCATGTAGGCTTCGATGAGCCGCAGATCTGAGCTCATGGGACCGCAGACTGATCGGATCGACTCGTTTCCAGCCATCATCATGTCCACACCTGTTTCCGAGAGTCTTCCAAACGTGGGACGAAGAGAATAGATGCCACAGAATGAGGCAGGTTCTCGCACACTTCCACCAATATCAGTACCTAAGCCAAGCTTGGAAACACCAATAGAGATGAGAGCACCTTCGCCTGAAGAACTTCCTCCTGAAGAAAGCACAGTATTGTGAGGATTGAGAGTGTACCCATGAAGAGGAGAATGAGACTCTCCAGACATGAGAATCTGAGGACCATTGGTACGAACATAGGGAATCGCACCTGAAGAAAAGAGACACGAGACAAGAGTCGAGTCACGTGACACCACGCGATCAATGTGGTACGAATTCTGGGCGTGCACAGAGTACCCATTGAGGGAGATGAGCTCCTTGAGGGAAATGGGCAGTCCAAACAGGGGGAACTTCTCGTGATCATCACGTGACTTATCTAGTCTCTTTGCAGTCTCCAGAGCCAAGTCTGGCAGGACTTCTGTCAGACAGTTCACCAGTTTGTGGGCTGTAATCGCTGCCCGGATAAAACATCCAATGACATGAACACAGCTCAATTGGCCCGACTTGAGCTTGCTGATCAGCTCAAAGCCGTCGAGGTTCACCACCTCCTTGTCGCTGGGAGCCACCAGAGACTGGAACAGCGGAATTACGTCCAGGGGAAGCTGATCTGGAAGTTTCCATTCTGGCGTGTCGTTCGGAGGAGGGAAAAGTTCATGAGCCCGTAGAATGCTGGATTCAAGTCGCTCGTCGTAGATTTTTTTGGCGTGTTCAAACCCGGTCTCTGCGTGATCCGGTGGCAGTTTTTGAGCGCTATTCGACATTTCTTCGTGATTTTGGAGAGTCTTGTAGGGGAACGTCGTCGGTTAATATAGTACGAAGGTTGCTAGCTTGCATGAAGTGGAGATTTATGCTGACAGGTATAAACACAAGTGTGGGGTAACTGGAGATGGGGAAAGCTATTGAATGGGGTATTCGAGGCTCTGTAATTTGATTAAAAGGGCGATTTTGGTTATATTTCTTTTTCACCACGTGGTATTGAGGTGTTTTTTCACTGAGAAGTTATTGATAGAGTTTGAGACCTGCATGTGGGGTCTTCGCGAGAACTCCGATATTGGATGATCCTGATGGGATATAGTGATGTGAGGTATGTCATTGTGTAGCTGGTCACGTGGTAAGACTCATGGTGCACTCAGCTTCAAAAAATATTTTAAAATGGCCATTATGTTCAGCTTTTAGTCAGGCGCAAATAATTCCCGTTTGAAGGCGGCATAACACGACTTTGATATGAAAGTTAGATGTGTTGACTCAGTGCTGCCAACTGGTGAGAAAGATCTTAAGCCATTACGCAAATAATCGCCCTAACCTGTGACTCATAGGTAGTATTGTGATGGGAATGCTTATCCAAAATTAGCAGTGGAGTTATGTGTGAATAAAGACTAGAAGGGTAACGGAGAACAGATAGCGACGAAAACTAGATGTTCTTATCTCGTATCTCGCCAAGAAAGTGACTATCATAGCACCCATTTAGAAGGCCACTAATGCGGGCTTGACGTCTAGAAGTTGCTCCGGTTATCATCTGCTGACTAATATTTCGTAACTGGTATCAAAATGATGGTAAAAATTCAGTCAACACGACTGTAACGTTGCAAATGTTATCAACACGTCGCATATCGACCCGTGGACATCAATAACGACATATATATATGGCCACGTAGGACAAACCTTAAAAAGCTGATGGCAGGAAAGCCGGGTAACGATGAAAGTGGGGACGCACTGGAGATCAGAACGGAGACTTTTTCGATCACCACAGTAAGATGGGGAGAAATGTGATCGATAGACGATGAAGTTTTGATAGGGGTGGGGTAATATAGAGCAAGCTGCGATGGGCCGAATGATCCAGCTTGATTTAGTTGAAACCCGGTATTGAGGCTTTTAAACTGCTAATTGTTAATTACGTAACCACGAATCGAACCCACAACCACCAAAATCCGATCGTGATTTCACTGGACATCGAGAAAAATGAGAATCCGATCAGGGATGTCAGAAGCAGGAATATCATGATCGAGCACGAGGGAAAGGAATTATTCGGTCGAAACTAGTCCAAACTGACTATTTGAGCAATTTTGAGCACGTCTGGCTGCATTTTGCGTCGAAAAAGTTCCAAATCCCCATACCTCTCTCTATACTGTGTTTTCTTCCCTATCAAATCGAAATCCGATCAGTGTTGCAAAGCTGGAATCTAAAATTGAGAGGCACAAAATCCGTTGATTTTCAAACAATTGACTCTCACGTCGTTTTTTTCTAAGACATGTGGAGATAAGACAGGGCCGATATGCGGAGAAGACTGAGGAGAGTTCGGTGGAAGTTCTAGAACTGAAATTGGCCGATTTTTGGTGAAGTTGAAAAGATTTTTGTGTTTAGTGCTTACTAAAATGATGACGTAAGCCAGTGAACACGATATCAGCGATTATCCTCACGATACTCCACAATCACTTGGAAATCCCTCAGGGCACATCCGAGGATTCCCCGGACGACCCTGTCAACTCTAAATCGGCCCATTTCTTCTTTTGCTACGTCATAAATATTGCTCAGAAACAAATGTCGCGATGTGTTAAGGAGGTGCATCCGATAAAGTTTTCTAATATGCACACTAGTGATCGGAAATGAGAGGGGGTGATAGCAGAGGTGATCAGAAGGTATTGGAGTAATAATATGTATAATCAAAGACTTCCATGATACTCTCCTCGTCACGGAGATTCGATCGATATCGCGAAAATCCAAATCCCCCCAAAGATGACCTCTAAATAGCACTCTTCTGATTTCCGATGACCACATCACCTTCACACTTTTCAATAAACTTCAGAGTCTATAAGCATTAGAGTCTCAGAAGGGTATCATGGCTGAAAACATTCAGGGCGTTATTTATATACCTTGCCTTCCCCTGATCCTTTCTTCACTTCGCTGCTATTCACCAATGTCTCTTCTCACAGCGATTTGACTCTTTCGATTTTCTTTTGCCTTTTGCCTTTTGCCTAACGACTTGTTCTCACGATACTACGAGCCACTATTCCGGCATTTTTCACTGATGACTGATGTTTCCCACGAGCCTGATGTTCTTTTTTGTGATTAAAACGTGGTAACCGCTCGACTTGTTCGCCTTGATGTCTTGTTTCGGCTCATGATGTCGGTTGGTCACTTTCAACAGTGCCAACCCTCTCGATACTTGGTCCAGCTCTCAACGAGTGTCACCACCCTCTATTTACCATTTTTCTTTTCTTTGACAGTTGTTCTTCTTTTTTCTCTTTTTTCTCTTTTTATACACGGATCTCGCTTCACTCAAACCTATGCCCTTTGTCGTCTACCTGTCTGTCTCGATCCTTTGTGCTAATGAGCATATACCCTCCCGCTCTAGCTCTATAACAGCTACTCCACCCCAATCCAATGCATTTTTCGCCTCTTTCTCCCTTTCTTAGTCCCGACAGCTGCTGAATCGTTATCGAAGAAGCATTTGTTCAACCTTTCTTCCCCACATACTCCATCTACTGCTTAGTAATGGTTTATGTTATACCCCAGCGATGTTTGATGTTACTTTGTCATCAAATACCAACTCTCTCTCTTCTTACTCATGCTAACTCTTTCATTTCTATACACATGCTAACTCTTTCTTTTCCTTTTACTGATGCTAACTCTTTCTTTTCCTTTCACTGATGCTAACTCTTTCTTTTCCTTGGCTAACTACCCAGCTACCTATGTTCTCTTTGGATGATACTGATTGATTCCGTCAACTTCACCAAACCACAGCACTTTTTTTACACACATGTCACCCTACTGTGTCAGCACCTGTCTCAACACTCGTTCTCAACACAACTATACTCTGGCAACACTGTTTCAACACATTTGTTGAATACCTCCTTGTCTTTCCCACTCACTAACCAAACATCGCTAACCGTACTTTTTCTTTTCTTTTCTTTTCTTTGCATGCTCTGTCTGTTAACCCCATCTTTTGTCTAGAGTCTCGACATGTTCACATCGCTGAAACGAATAGGAGCCTTTCAACCATACACCTACAAAACTCACCAGTTTGTCACCAACATTTCGACATGTCATTATCCATGTTCCCCAACTTCGACACATGTCTTATCTGTGCCTCAACGACTTCTTTCGATTTTTCTGATTTTCCAACATTTTACGTCACCTTTTAAGATAATTCACGATAATTCGACTTAAAAACTCCACAACTCCGACATTCACCCGCTCCTCGATTTACGGTACGAGAAAGAACTGCACTCTTTTTCCCGCCGGACTTTTTTTTTTTTTTTTCAATGATGAATGAATATGATATGATGTTACCTCTACGAGTACAAGTACTCTCACCGAGACTTCCTTCCCCTTACCCTGATTCTTAAGCACTGTTCCACCGCTATTCCTTTTCTTACCTCCAGCTTATTAAGCACCACTTCCCTTCCTACCCTTACCCTGTGATGCACATCCTGCGATTACTAGGCCATCCTACCCTCTCCCTTTTGCTCGCTTCTCTCTCCTCGTTTCCTTTCAGATCCACCAGCCAAATACATGCGGCCCGAGGGAATCTCCGAGGTTAGGGTTTGTCGCCAAATGAGGTAACCATTTTGCGCTCACACAACCGCCACCGCCGAAAGCGGGCTGCCCTAACCCTGACAATCGGTCTCCCAGACATTGCTATACGTGGTCGCCCACACTAAAGAGACGAAGCAAGCGCTGTAAAAAGGCCCCATTTTTTATGTGAAAAAAACGCGGGTATTTATTCCAACCCCTACCCTACGCTGTAGTACACATGATACCCATATCCATGCCCATATCCATCCAGTGCGATACCCAATTACTGATATTCCCTCTGTATCTATGCTTTGACAGCCTCCGTCTTTCATGTGTGTATTCGGAGCGAGGTGCTTGCTTTGTAAATGTAGTTTGTTGTGGTTGTTGAAGTTGCTCGGGTATTTTTGCTAGCGCCGGACTGGACGTTTCGGCTGTTTTTTTGTATTAATTTGATGATCTTGGTCTCCTTTACACGGTCCAAGTATTTCCGAGTAGTTTTCTCCAATTTTCGCAGTTTTCTGGACAATTTATTAATTACGCCTTTTGTGTCTGAGAAGCACTTGGAAGACTGGAATGTTAAAATGGGTGGGGAAGTAGGATATCGAAAATGCGACAACTTCTCGTAGAGACGTGACAGAGACCAGGGGACAAGTGGATTGCACACAGAAAACCCGAGGCTCCATTTTGATACCCCCAGCTCTCTACTTCAACCATTAATTCCCCATCTAATAAATGCCATGTACTTGAATAAATCCTTACAGCCAGCCGAAACCTTAACAGTGTCGCTTAATGTCTATTTCCATCGAGTCGTATATAAACACAGTGTCTCGCTAATGTACTGGTGCACAGCAGACAGGTCATCCCGACGATGTGGAATTTCGAAAAATGCCGGAAAAA
The DNA here is from genome assembly GCA_001602355.1 of Yarrowia sp. JCM 30695. Taxonomy (NCBI): domain Eukaryota; kingdom Fungi; phylum Ascomycota; class Dipodascomycetes; order Dipodascales; genus Yarrowia; species Yarrowia sp. JCM 30695. Next base: position 213,289 of record BCLX01000004.1, read on the forward strand.
TGCCAGAAATGGCTTTGACAGGCGTCGGACGAAATTCCGCTTGTCTGATTCTCGATAAAAAAGCGACTGAAAAAAAGCGACACAAAGACCTCCCGTCTTCACCATGTCGTCCGCTGACATGACCAAGCCTCCAGGCTCGGATTACAAAGGATTCGAGCAATACTCTCCACCTGAAGGCCCACCCTGTATGTTCAGGTCCGCGAATCAGAAATGAGCCGATGACTAAGCCGATGACTAAGCCGCTTAGTAATCGGGCTGACTAACCGGCTCATTTCTGATTCAGCTCGAAGTAACGGCCCATTGCAGGGCCGATTTGCCCGTTGTCTATTCCCTATTCCCTATTGCACATCGCACGGTTCCGATATTTCCGCTCCCTACTTTCTGTTGGTTTCCTTTTAACAATTTCATTTTACGTCCGTTCAATTCCGCCCAAGGTTTATTTTTTCGCCTACAGCTTTTTCACCCTTTTCTTTTCATCTTTTCTATTTTCCTCCTCTTCCTCCTCCTCTCTATTCGAATTCATTTTTTTTTTACCCACCTTTTCCCTTCTTCACGCCCCAAGTACCCATCTCGACCGTGTACTCTCGTAAATGGAGGTCTCTCGTTTGACTTCCACTCGATACCCCTTCTGAACACGCCTACTCACCCAGCTCCCCGACCATGCGCGACATGCCTCTTTCTAAATCGCTTTCGTCCTTTTCCTGCCTTTTCTTCTCCTTCCACACTTCCTCTTGATCCACATTTATCTTCCATTTTCTCTTCCTTTCCAAAGTTCCTCTTGATCCACCTCCACCCACCTTCTCTTTTCCAGGTTCACCTCCCTTCTGCTAGCCTCACAAGTTCAAAAAATCACCACAAACACTCCCACATTTCTCTTCAACGTTTCTTCTCAATCATCATTTCGCATTTCGCATTTCTCTTCACTTTTCCTTCTAATTTTTCTATTCGCTTTTTTCCTTTCCTTTTTCGCTTCCGCCCTTCCTTTCCATTGATTCCTTCTCTTCCGATTCCCTTTTTCATGTTGATTCCTTTTTCTGATTCCTTTTCGTCGCTTCCTTTTCATCGCTTTCATTTCCTTTTTCGCCTTCGTTTTTCCTTTTACTTTTCTCTTTGATACAGCTCTCTTCTTCGTGAGCAATGTTCATTCCTTCTATTTGACACTCACTTTTTCTTCTCCTCTTTTTTCTCTGATTTCCTTCTGCTGTTTCGCTTTTTTCGCTTTTACCCTTTTAGAACCGCTTTCGTGACTCTGTCCACTCTCTTACTTCCACCCTACCCGCTAGTAGAACGCGTGATTTCATTTTTCTGAACACACTCCCTCATACCCCGAAATGCCTTGATTTACTCACCTCACTGGTGATATGTGCACATTTTGCCGAAAAAAGATGCGATTCGAACTTGCACTTGATTATATCCGCATACACATTTGATATTGATATCATGTCTCGGATTTTTGCTCTCCTTCTCGCGCATAAACCCGCTCATATCGCTTTTTATTCTCTATTTCTCTCACTTTAGTTGTTTTTTGAAAAAAAAAAAAAGGTGGACACACTTAATCCGTGGACATACCACTCAATCTGTTTCCGATTGTTTTTTTTACACCGGCTATACGCCCCTTATCCCCTTACAAGTCTATACACGCAGGACTCCGAATCACGACGAAAGCCCATGTCGCGCAAGCGTTAGCTGAGTATTAGTGAGTGCGAACAACCATACCCGCAGTCTCTATCTCCGGAACTAACCTAGCCTTTTTTGAATGATATTATGAGTGTTTGAATGGTAGCCGTAGTTGTACAAGAAGCTGTAGAAGCAGGGATCGAACGTGACGTCGAATTCTGCATGTAGCTCAATCAGGCTGACTGCTTATTAGAGTCATCGCCGTGCACCTCCGTTTGTGTCGTACCTCTCAGCTCGACTGAATTTGGGAGGAATAGCTCAAGTTCGAAGGACAAAAATACTGGCGCTGGAGTTCTATTGAAGAAGCCTGAAGGTGTCACAAGATAGAACTACCTCTGGTGTGATATTGATTGCTACAACAGTGCTCTGGAGTTATAGCATGGCTCTCAGCGATGGATGCCTACTCTTCTCAGCTATATGAGACCCAAACACGATGAACAGATGAGCAGGGTGGCAGATGAAGCTGTCAATAGCTACAAGTACAAGTCGTCATAGCTAGTCTGTTGCTAACACCAGTGAAAATAACAGTCATTACCATCTGTATTTCGCCTGAATCAAGAGGGCCTACAATACCGGTAGCATCTCTGTGGATTGTGTCCGTTATCTAGAGATGACAACGTAACTGATATTTAGAAGCTACCATCATTATTAGTGGCCTTGGGAAGCGAGGCTCTTCAAATTACCTTGTAGGGTCCTGTTTGTGTCTCCAAGCCTTATTTACAGTACATCTCCATCTTAACCAGCTTTTCTTCCTCCACACCAATCTATCCCAACAAAAAAGCAGGGGACACAATCATGTTATGCCTCCAATTCGGTGGGCGTTTGAGAAAAAAGGGTGACACTGGAGAGGGGTCCAAGGAAGAGGTGATCTGTCTGGGGTGCGATGTCGGTAATGGCTAAAAATGGTACACTGAAAGAACCCAATGACATCTCACATATAGCTGATATCTGTGGATATGTAACAGTTCAGGGTTGGTTTAAATCGTTGTTGCTATTGATAGTCAAAGATGATAGCCCATACTCTACTTGTAGCGCTGAAGTATGGTCTCTATTAACGAGTGGAAGCTCTCCTTAAGAACGGATGAATCCCTGTGATATTTCATCATGTTGTCTTGCTTTGGCTACTTCCACAGTTTACGAAAAAAGACAGCCAAAACATTAAATAGTAACAGACCTCTTCGTACCAAATCACCCTACTACACAGATCGCTCAAGTTGTATCATTCTATCATTTTCTCATAAATACATCTGATTACATATCCGTCGCTACTCCTCCTCCAGCTCCAGAATCATCTCGTCGTACTTTCCAACGCCCATTCTCTGGGCCTGTCTGAGTCGCTTGACGGCTTCTCCATACCACTTCTTCTGTTCGTCAGACTCGGTCTCAAACAGGTTTCCGTACTGGATCATAGTTTCAGCCAGGGTGACCATGAACTCTCCATCTTCGTCGGTCTCAGACTTCTGGAAATGGTCAATCGCAGCCTTGAGGTTCTTCTTGGCCAGGGTGATTGTCTCGTCAGTGTCTTCATCGTCCTCATCAAGCAGATCCAGCAGAGAATCGGCAATGATCATTTTACAGGTACCCACACCTCGATGGGCCTTCTTGATGGTGTTTTCGTCCTTCTCAGAGGCGAGAATTTCGTTGTAGAACTTTTCACAGGCCACCAGAGTCGTCTCGGCAATATCAGACTGCTTCACCACGCTCTCCAGAGCTCCGGAAAGCTCAATAAGCTCTTCGACCACGTCCAGCTGCTCAGGAGTGACGGTAGAAGCGTGCTTCTGGGCCTGCTTGAACACCTCCAGAATCTCGTTGAGCTGCGAAATCATCTTCTTGGCAGTCTCCTTTCGGTCCTCCTTGGACACACATGACATCTTCTCATCGATATCCTGCTTGAGAGCTCGAGCCTTGACAAACAGCAGACCAGCGTCTTCGGGATACTGCTCCAGCCCGGTATCTACACGCTCCAAAGCCGCATCGACAAACATATCTGCCGTCTCGGGGGCAACGTCCTCAGATTTCACCTTCTTCTTCTTGACAGGTTTCTTCTTTTCGGCAAAACCAGCCAGATCAAGCAGAGAAGCAGCGTAAATCTCGTGGAATCGAGCAGAAAGTCCCTCGCCCTTGGCCTTCTGAAGCAGAGAATCGCACTCGTGGATCACTCCGTGTAGAAGCTTGGGAGAATCTCGCTCAGAAGACGTCCATTGGGTGTACAAACTCTCTAATTGGCCCATATCGTCTTCCTCATCGGCATCGAGAGTCAGAGCAGGAGCAGGCTCGTCAGAAACGGTTTCAGGCGAAACTTCCTTGGCAACGGGCTTCTCCGCCTTGTCAGCTTCGCTCAGCTTCTTTTTCTTGCTCTTGTTCGCCTTGTTGAGTCCCAGAGGTCGCTTGGCCATTTTTTCCAAAGTGAAGAACGAAATTTTCGAAAGATATTTTACATGGTCTGATTCATGCAAGGCAAGAAAGTTAATGTCGTTCGATAAGAGAAGAGATGTGTGAAGGATCTGATGAACGATAGAGGACGAAAAGTCGAAAAGAACGAAAGTTACTGGTACTTACAATGGAGTGCCTCCTTTAAGTGCACAGCATTTATTTTATTTTATTCTATATTATTTTTTATTTGTACCTTGTGTTTAGTCAGCAAGAAAAGAAGCTGCTCGTTTAGATCGCACACTGACGGAAATTGCTTGACAATGCTTCCAATATGAATAGTCCAACCATTTAAGACGTATCCTTAAGCTTTTAATGCTTTGATTTGATCAATTTATCTCATTTGTTCATCAAAGGACAGACTTGTAGCTCCATCGTTTGGGTAAGAGTAAAGAAGTAGTACATGTCATTCAATACGAATGTGTGATCTGTCAGGTGACTGAAGATGACCTAAAGTCTCTTTCATGGCCCCTTTTTGAATTCTTTGATCCTCAAAATCTCATTGCTTTTCTGTCCAGGTGATTAGTCAACACGCATCACTTCTCAACTAACCACACTTGGTCCCTCCCAACGAACTTACTTACCAAACAGCACACCACCCCAAGCACTCCAAACAGCTCCAAATAGTTGTGAGAAAAACATCAGCACACTGCCAATCACCTCTGATTGTCCTTAAGCCAAGTATTTTCCCTATTCTTCAATCGAACACCTTACTAAGCACCGTCTCTCTCCCCTATTCTTTCAAACTCTATTTTCAATTATACACGTCTAATCTTTGGGACGCGTTTGATCTCTCATACTCTCAAAGGCACCATACAATGATGGTGCAGGGACGCCAGAAATCGCTCAACAGCCTGTGGGGGCTTCCGGAGCGCGAGTCACGTGACCAGACGCCCACGAAAATCGAGGATCACGTGCCAGCGGCTCCGCAGACCCGGACCAGCCCGGCAAAGGTGATCCTGACAGCTCCAAGGGAGGTTCTCGAGGAAATTAGGTCACGTGAGTCGTCTAAATCACGTGAGCCGAGCCCAAATCCCCTTGTATCACGTGACGGACCAAAACTCGTGTTCAAAATCCCCTCGGATCAGCTCAAAAAGCTCGCTGATCGCAAACCACCGCCAAAGAAGGTCGTGCACCCATTCTTCCAAAAGAAACAGAAGAAGGCGAGTCACGTGACCGAAACTCCGGCAGAGAAGACGAATCACGTGACGGAACAGGTGGCCAAAAAACCGGATCACGTGATCGCCTCTGTCGGTCCCCAGCGAGCCATCAAGAAGCCTGCTCCCACATCCTGGTTTGGAGTCAAGAAGGAGAAAAAGAAGCTGACCACACCTTTCCCGGACCACACAATGTATCACGTGATTCCCTCGAGTCACGTGACCACCCCTCCCGAGCAGCAGCGGCTCAGTTTTCAGAAACGGTACTCCAGGTCTATTCTTGCCAAGCCCAAGGTCACCAAGCAAGGTTCCCTTAACTTGGCCGAAATTGACAAAAAATCATTTGCATCTGGATTGCATCTTCCTACACGTCACGTGGTATCGAAAGATGGCATCCTTTCTCTCGCTCATAACCTGTGTGGCGAACTAGCATCCAATCCAGCCATTCAGAGTCTTCTCTCTAGAGTCACCAACTTGTCTGCCTTTGATACGGCTGATAGAGAGACGCAAATGTGGGTGGACAAGTACCGGCCCAAGTCACGAGACGCGCTGGTTGGCAGCGATGTGCACGTGACCCACATTGTTTCGTGGCTCAAGACACGACTTTCCCGAAGAACTTGTCTCGTTAAGAGCAATCACGTGACTACTTCTTCGGATTTCATCGTTGACGACGATACTGTCATGATTGAAAGCGACCCCTCGTTGACTGATCCTCTTTTACTGGTTCTCTCAGGACCTGCCAGTTCTGGAAAAAAGGCTTCTTTGACAGCAGCATGTGCAGAACTGGATTTGTTCATTTTCAAACTGAATGCTACAACTAGAAGAACACAGAAGGAGCTCATGTCTGCGTTGCAGGGTCTAGGAGGATCGCAACTTGTCAATCACAAACAAAAGTCTTGCATTATTCTGATAGAAGATGTCGATGTGTTGTATGACGACGAAAAGGGATTTTGGAGTGTTTTGGAAAAGGTACTGGAAAAGAGTAAAGTGCCTGTGGTTGTTACCACGTCCGAGGTGACCATCGAGAGGGAGTTTCCTCCTAGTTTCGAAGGTCACGTGGTTTGGGAGACGTTTGAAAGGGGTGTGAAAGAGGGTGCTCAGAGTGAGATCGAAAAACCGGCTTGTGAGTCAGGTGTTGTGTCACGTGACTCAACGGCACCCCCGTCGTCTCCTCCTGAACGAAGTGTGACTCCTCATGTGACTTCTCACGTGACTGCAGACGTTCTACCCACCTATCTGTCTCTCCTGTGTCTCTGTGAAGGGTACGAGGTGTCTGTCAACGATACTGCCTCATTACTCAGCAAATACTCACGTGACATCCGCCAGACCATCAACCACCTCCAGTTTTGGTGTCAGATGGGTGTTGGAGATCCTCTTGGAGGTTTCAATTGGGTCATTCCGATCAGTGAAGGAGAAGGTAGGAGGGTTGTAAGTGGGAATACACACGTGGGTGTTGACCAGACCGAAATGGCACGTGACACTCCAAACACACGTGACACCTCTACCACCGAATCCATACACACCCTCCTTGACAAATACGAAAGCGCTTCAGTCTATGACATCTACACAAACTGCTTCCACAGCTCTCTCAGTCAAACAATGGCTTCGAACGAACACTCTGCATTGGCCCACGACACTCCTCTGGGCTGGAAGTGTCTTGAAGAAGATACTGTTGCCGAGTCCGATCCCCTGGAATGGGAACTGATAGATATGATGGAAGATCTGTGTTTGGAGTCACGTGATGGTCATGTGACCACTCTGAACACTTATGTCGACCGTGTGGAGCTCAAGAATCTCTTGTTTGACGACATGGTGTATTATTCTCAGGTCAATACCGTCTCTATGGCTACGACTCGGGCCCAAATTCTTCCCTATCTTCGACACATGGCTCAAGCTGATCTCTTCTACCAAAACCAGTTTGAAGTGCAGCAGGCGCAGCTCACAGGACGCAAAAGTCGACGAAGTATGGCTGCTATGGGTATCAGTATTCCTGTCACTCACCTGGAGTGGGATCTGGAGGGTATTATGGACACCAAAATGGATATCAAGGGGTTGTACGATAAATAACTTGCATATAGATTAACGATTATTTGATTCATGAGGGAGTAGTTACGGTAGAGGGGTACATGGCTATATTTCATATTTCTTAGCCTGTTGTGCTTACCAAGGGATGAAAGCTGTACCAGTTAAAGATCTGACTGTGTAGTTGAGGGAAAAGGGTGTCAAGTGAGTGCTGGTCAGGTAGGTTCATCTATTGAGCCTTTCTTCTATATATGATTTTCTTTGATTTTTCCACAATACCTTCAACATGGCTTACTAACGCATGGGTGCCAACTAAAGATACGCCTGCAAAAAATAATCAGACTGTGCAAAAAGTACAGCCGATACAGCTCTCGCTGCCATCACCCAGAATCGAACTGAGGTTTCCACGGATTTGCAGAATGAACCACAACGTGGTGTACTAACCACTATACTATGATGGCTGTGTTCGCTGGAGGAGGGGAGGGCGTATTTGGGCGGAAATATAGCGTGTTGCACCGGCAGAAATAGTGCGCTAATTGAGAGGATACTGGTATTTATGTGTAAAGCAGAGTACGGAGAAGGTAAGTATTTCTTCAAATATGTTCTTACTAAATTACTAGACTTTATGTGTATTTTTGAATTTATTCCTATAATTGCATTGAAATCATGCAAAGTTTCTTATGACCCTTGAGAACAGAGCACAAAAGCTGTAATTACTGTCGTAGAAGCACGAGAGCTAGAACAATCAGTAGAAATCGTCTTCTAGAGTAACATCCCGCTTTTTCTGTAATCCCGGGAAGTTGATGGATAGTGCTAGGACATGTTATCGATAATTGCACTACTACCAAATAGAGTTCTCTTATCATTCCAAGCAATAGTTCAGCAAACATGTAGTATTCAAGATGGAAGAAATCTAAAAGCCATGAACGTAGAGTGATACTACGACAGCCGTTTACACTGTTCTTTCTTCAAAATTTCTATCTCCCTCACCATTTAATAACCCCCCTCTTCTCAACTTAAGCTCCAGATCACGCATATCAAACGTACTACTCTGAAATTTAGATCGTCTCTTTTTTTCATCACCTTTAAATCAGATGGACTCTTTTGCACAGAAGAAGAAACACATTTTGGAGCAAATTTCGCTCAATAGCGAAGATAACCCCGATGACTCACCCAAGGGAACCATTGACGAGTTTCTCAAACCTCTAATTCACACAATCAACGGTCTGGACGACTTTGTGACCACCAGCAGCTGTTCAGGACGGGTTTCTGTGTTTCTAGAAGGCGAAAAAGGCGTTGAAGAAAACGGAAAAGTCACTGGAAAAGGTGGAGGAAAGTGGCTGTTTGTGTCGCATGATCCCAAAGAGATTGACGGTTGGGAAAATACCGTTTTTGGTGAATCAAAGGGTGAAGAGGAATGGCTGGGTCACGTGTCTCCTCAAACCAGTCTGATTCTGTTCAAATTCGAAGCAATGATTCTACATGTGCAATGTCGGTCACTTCAGGCAGCTCAGGCTCTTTATTCAGCAGCGATGGGCTGTGGATTCAGAGAAAGTGGCATTGGAAGTAACAATAACGTTGCTATTCGAATTTCGCTCAATATCGGCTGTCCTATTGGCTACGGAGAAGGAGAAAAGTTGCATTTGTTCGTCCCGACGTCGTATCTCAAGCTGCTGACTCAGCAGAGCCATACCCTCTTCACCGAGAATTTCAGACGCATGGATATGTTGCATAAGGCTGTCGAGGGACTGAAGGTGAAGGAGGAGACTGTGGAGGAGACTAAAGAGCAGAGAGCTCAGAGAAAGCGAGAGGAGGGGCTGAGACGGCAGCAGGAGAAACTGGCAGCACAGAATGAGACCAACTGATTGTGATTGGTGTGCTTTGCACTATGGTTCCTGTTTTTGTGCGCTAACAGCAACAGAATGGGGTATTTAATTTAATGGGATATTTTGAATGTGCAGTTCGTCTGTCGATTGCGCAAGTGTGCACTACAGGTCGTTCTATTGTCCGCTAGTGTTATGGTAGTGTTACGAAGAATCACCATGTCAGAATACGCGAATAATCGAGGACAGTGATTCGTATGCAGCTGATATCAATAGAAACTCTTTGTATAAAACGTCGGTCTGACGAATGCGCAACTAAGAAGATTGGCACTCGCTATATTGAACAGAGGACATTTGTTGTTGTGATGTTATTGGCAGTACTTGTGTGCTTAGTCAGTATGTTGTCTGGCTTAGTCATCCAATGCTTAGTCATGTTATTACTAAGCAGTTTATGACTAACTTGCATCTGCTGCATTACGTCATGTTGAACTTTCCTGATTGCTTTTCTCGACCGTGACTCAGACAATAGATCAATTGATTGAGGAAAAAGCTCAGTGCAAATAGTTTATCCGTTTATGTCTATTTTCACCATTCTTATCATTATGACTCTTCGATAACCGAAGTTGACAGGACAAGGTATTTAGTATGGGGTCATAGTTTAGAGAGAACAGTGGGGGTGTCAAATCCCACTCAAAAAGCTATAGAAATGAAACGAAAGAATTGGAATCAAATGCCACAAATTCAAGGAGGTGAATTACCTACTTTCCAGCTTCCCACCTACCTAGTAACATGTTCAATTTTGTCTCCCCTTGCACTCCCACACCTCAAATAAGCTTCGTCAATTTTCAACCTCCCAACTTACAGGTGGATTTTTGGAAATCGGACTCATACTCAGACTCATATTTTTCACCACCCCAACATGTCTGAACAAGTGAACAAAGTCGCCGAGGAGCTCAAGGAGCTGAAGACCGACGATGTCAAGGTCGAGGCTGTTGCTCCCGAGGCCGAGGTTGTGCTTGGAGCCGATGGCCAGCCTCTGTCCAAGAAGGCTCTCAAGAAGCTCCAGGCCCAGCAGGAGAAGGAGCGAAAGAAGGCTGAGACTGCCGCTCGATTGGCCCGAGAAAAGGCCGAGCGGGAGGCCAAGGAGGTCGACTACGCCACCGCCAACTACGGCGTGCTGCCCATGATCCAGTCTCGAGAGGAGGACAAGACTGGCGTCAAGCGGGTGCAGATCAAGGATCTCAACAAGTCCATGGCCGGCCAGGAGGTTGTGTTCCGAGCCCGAGTGCACACTTCGCGTCTCCAGGGCAACAAGATGTGCTTTGTGTCGCTGCGACAGCAGTCCGCCAACGTCCAGGGTCTGCTGACCGTCAACGCCGACTCCATCTCCAAGCAGATGGTCAAGTTTGCCGGCTCCGTGTCTCTGGAGTCCATTGTGCTGGTCAAGGGCACCGTCGTCGAGTCTCCCGAGCCCGTCAAGTCTGCCACCGTGCAGGACGTCGAGATTGCCATTTCGCAGTTCTTTGTCGTCTCCAAGGCTCCCGAGCAGCCCCCCATTCTGATTGAGGATGCTTCCCGATCCGAGGCCGAGGCTGAGGCTGCCGGTCTTCCCGTGGTCAACCTGGACACCCGGCTCGACGCCCGATGCATTGATCTGCGAACTGCCACCAACCAGGCCATTTTCCGAATCCAGCACGGTGTCTGCCAGCTGTTCCGAGAGTTCCTGGTGTCCAAGGGCTTCATTGAGATCCACACCCCCAAGATGATCGCTGCCGCCTCCGAGGGTGGAGCCAACGTCTTCAAGCTCAACTACTTCAAGGGAGACGCTTTCCTGGCCCAGTCTCCTCAGCTGTACAAGCAGATGCTCATGTCCGGAGACTTTGAGCGAGTGTTCGAGATTGCTCCTGTTTTCCGAGCCGAGAACTCCAACACCCACCGTCACATGACCGAGTTCACCGGTCTGGATCTGGAGATGGCGTTCGAGGAGCACTACGACGAGGTTATCGACGTGCTGTCCGAGCTCTTCATCTTCATCTTCTCCGAGCTCAAGAACCGGTACGGCAACGAGATTGCCACCGTGCGAAAGCAGTACCCCGTCGAGGAGTTCAAGCTGCCCAAGGACGGCAAGATGGTCAAGCTGCCCTTCTCCGAGGGTATCAAGCTGCTGCGAGAGGCCGGCAAGGACGTCGGAGACTACGAGGATCTGTCCACCGAAAACGAAAAGCTGCTGGGCAAGATTGTGCGGGAGAAATACGACACCGACTTCTACATTCTCGACAAGTTCCCTCTGGCCGTGCGACCCTTCTATACCATGCCTGACCCCGAGAACCCCAACTACTCCAACTCGTACGACTTCTTCATGCGAGGCGAGGAGATTCTGTCTGGCGCTCAGCGAATCCACGACCCCGAGTTCCTCAAGCAGCGAATGGCCGCCCACGAGGTCGACCCCGAGTCGCTGGGTCTCAAGGACTACGTCGACGCCTTTGCCTACGGAGCTCCTCCTCACGCCGGTGGAGGTATCGGTCTCGAGCGAGTCGTCATGTTCTTCCTCGATCTCAAGAACATTCGACGAGCCTCGCTCTTCCCCAGAGACCCTCGACGACTGCGACCTTAGACGCAGAGAAACTGGCTTGTATGTAATCGATGATGTTAACAGAAAGTGTGTAGATGGATATACTGTAGGAAGGAAATGGTACCCAAAAAGTCGTCTATCCTGATCAACATGGATAGTCGTATCTCCGTAGTTTATGGCACCATTCGCTGACTCATTCAAGCTATGTTCGCATTCCGAGGAACTTCACAACCAAATGCTACAACCAGTAAACTCCCGCTCTCAGGTATGATCTTGAAGTTGTTTTCTGTGGGGAAACCAGTCTTAACCTCAGTCTTAGCTTTTCTCCCAATGCAGTATGCGCATGCGATGAGGCCAAGATGGTGAAATCAAGGCAAACGAGTAATTCTAAGGAAACCACATCTATTGATAAAAGTGATGTAATAAAATAGCAAGTGTTAAATTCAAGACAGCTGATAGCTCTCGTTATCTAAACTGAGCCCATCTACCGTGCCACTCGTTCCAGGCCACAAAAATATCTCTGTCCAGATCTTCACCAATCCAACTTTATTATGGCGAATACGCCACAGTGATGGCACAGCCATGTGTTTTCATAGAACCAGGCCGTGTGAATTAGAAGTTAGCTAAAGGCAATCTTTAATGTCTCGGTCGTGGAAGACGGATTTTGAATTTTTGCTGCGGAAAAGAGGCGAGTTATGGGGTGCTTTTGAACGTGCTGAAGCAGGGTTGCACTGTCGCATGGTAACCTGTCTAATCTCAGTATTGACAGTGAGGTACCAAAACGTCAAAGACGGAAGTGTCTTACTAGTGTTCTTAGCGTCATCAGATCAGCTAGTCTCAAGAAATAGGGCCGTTGCTAATCCTATGCTCGTAGACTCTGCACGATTGTATGTTTTCGGTCTCCGATGCAAAAGATGCCCATGAACACATGTGCTTGAGACCTTACAAATACGCCCATCAAGGTGCAGTCATTATTTCTCAGGATCCACTCGTTTAAAAGTAACGTTAGGCCTTTAATTCTCTTCTTGTCTCGAATAGTTCTTCAACCATTGCTTCTTTGGACCTCAAGCCACACACAGCCACCAGTGAAACTTGAATAGGTTAAGGTGGCACCGTAATCGAATCCTGAGATGTCGTAAATACTCTAGACACCAGCTTGGATCACGTGCTTGCTTGAATCACGTGCGAATCCACTTGTTAGCTTCTCAAAGGCTTGTATCACATGGTCAGACGCATGTCCTTGCAGAAAGACAGCCCGTCTCTTGAGACCCCGCTCAACTAGCGCTTCTCTAGTGCAAGTGCCTGAACCAATGAGATCAGGATTGTTTAGCGTCCTCTTGTTATCTCAAATAGACTCCGCTTATCTCTGCTTGTGCATTCAAGCCACACGTAAGCCACACGAAAAACCCACATGTCTCATTGAACGCGCAACCCAAATGTGCGCATTGAGGTGGATCCAATATGAATTTTGAGGTCAAAAGCTTTCAGATGGGCTGCCGACACTTTACTGAAGTAGTCGGTCTACTTAGGTAGCTATTGTACCTAGTGGTTGACACTGTTGGCGTGAGTAGGTAAGGACAGATCTAGTTCAGTGGTGATGATGAAACGACTTCTTCTGACAAGATGACAATTTCATTCAATGCCTGCCCCAGCCCGGCTAAAGCCTACGAAAATTACACTTGTAAAATACGAGAAACCTGCCTGAAATCTACCGTCCCACGGACAAGCCACAGTCAAGTCTGGGTTTATTTCGTTGACATTTCATTTCGAAAGCCACATGAACCACGTTGATAAGCCACCTTTGGCATAATAAATGAAGCCTGGATCTCCCTGATCTGGGTGTCCATCATTCTCTTCTCTTCTAATTTTCAGCATCTATTCTACCATGTTCCCCTTTGACGTGGAGAAAAACAAAGGAGGGTCCTCCTCAGAAAGCATTCACTCGATTCACGTTTCCGAAATCCACGAAGATGTGAGATCCGAGTCTATCATTGGAGCACCCGAAGAAGAAGAGTCTCCCCTGGGCCAGCATGTTGGAAAGTTCACAGTGGTGGCTCTCAACTTCTCTCAGATGATCGGTACAGGTATTTTTGTGACACCTGGATCGATTCTCAAAGGCGTGGGCTCCATTGGTGCGTCGCTGATGCTCTGGCTGGCCGGAATCATCATTTCGTTCTCTGGATTCGCCGTCTACACGGAATTCGCTAGCATGTACCCCAAGCGAGCTGGAGCAGACGTAGCTTACCTGGAAAAGGCATTCCCCAAGCCCAAATATCTCATGCCAGTTGTTTTTGCTGTCATTTCTGTTCTGCTATCGTACTCTGCTTCAAACGCCATTGTGTTTTCAGAGTACGTCTTGGTAGCAGCCAACCAGGAGGTCACAGAGTGGACCCAGCGAGGCATTGCCATTGCAGCAATCGCTGGCGTCTGTCTCATGTCCTGGGTCAGCAACAAGTGGAGTATGCGTCTCCAGAACGTCATTGCATACGTCAAGGTCATTATTCTGTTCTTTGTGGCTATCACTGGCTTGGTGGTGCTTGGAGGACATACCAGAGTCAAGAACCCCAGAGAACACTTCAAGGACCCCTTCAAGGGAACTACCGGTAACGCCAACGTCTGGGCCAACGCTCTGGTCAAGATCATCTTCTCGTTTGCTGGATGGAACAATGCCAACAACGTCCTGAACGAGATTCCCGATGCCGTGAGAACCGTCAAAATCTACGGCTCGGTCGCTCTGGCTCTGGTGTCGGTGCTCTACATGCTCTGTGCTGTGGCATACTTCGCAGCAGTTTCCAAGGAAGAGATCAAACACAGCAATCTGCTCACTGCTGCCCTTTTCTTCAAGAACGTGTTTGGCGACAGTGCAGGTCAGAGAGTTCTGCCTGCTCTGGTGGCTGTTTCCTCTATTGGAAACCTGCTAGCCGTGACTATCGGACACTCTCGTATTGTGCGAGAAGTCGGACGTCAGGGTGTGCTTCCCTGGCCCAGTTTCTGGACCAACACTTGGCCGTTTGGAACTCCCGGAGGAGCCCTGCTTGTCAAGTTCATCCTGACAGTCATTGTCATCGTTGCTCCTCCTCCAGGAGACGCCTTCAACTTTGTCGTCGACCTCCAGTCCTACCCCAGTAACATCTTCCTGTGTCTGCTGGTGGTGGGTCTTTTTATCGTCCGACGACGACGAGCTAAGGCAGGTCTTCCAAAAGCCCCCTTCAGAGCATACACCGTTGTGGCCATCTTCTACTTCCTGGTATCTCTGTTCTTGCTGGCTGCTCCTTGGGTGCCTCCTCCTGGAGGAGCTAACGGAGGAGACGTCTCATTCTGGTATGCGACCTACTGTGTGGTCGGAATCGGTATCATCATCGTGTGCGGTATCTACTACTATATCTGGGCGGTGGTGTGGCCCAAGTTCGGTGGCTTCGAGCATGTGGAAGAGATCATCACCCTGCCTGATGGATCTACTTACACGAAGATCAACCGAGTCAAGAAGGATGTCCAGCAGCATTCTGACTAAGCGAAGAGGAAGTCGAGTCCAAGAGTGCTCGTGTGGAGGAGAGAGAAATCGTCTAGTCGCATATAATTAATAGTTCAAGTTTGAGTATTTGTGTGAGAGTTTTAGTTGGGATATTTGTTTGTCCCAACTTTTTGTGGTAGTAACTTTATTTTTGTGTCTGCGTTCAAGCAATAACAACGGTCGTTTCAGCAACACTATAGCTATATAATTGCCACCATTACATTCATTGATTTTTTGCAATCATTTCAATATCAATAATGGTCCACTTGCTCAGGTTTTGATTTTCTCGGAACTCGCCTTATTAGTTATGGATCAATTATCATAAACCAGACAGTATTATAGGTGCCTGGAGTGCCTGGAATCTATGAGAGAGATGACCAACGCCAATAGTAAATAATATCTAACTTGCCAAGAACAGCCACATTTTCTTGGTTATGTGCAACGTTTTTAGAATGGGTCATGTCATAATAATCTGGTGCTAGAAATGCATCTGTGACGTGGTGAACATACACTTTGATCACCACACATTGGAGCTGTGAGTTGTATTGCACTCTAATCTTGCTGTCGTGTGTACCACCTTATTGAGCTCCTTAATTTCTTTTTCTCCGTTATTATACGAGCCCCTATTTGGTTCTTGCACACCTCTGCAACACGTCTCCCACCGTAGCTCTCATTTTAGACACTAAGAGATCTGGACTAATTTCCAGCTGTGTTCACCTTCTTCAATGGACGAGTTTTATCCGGAAAACAGCGTCGATGTCAACAGTCTGGTGTCTACAGACGCAGAATCGGCGGAACACAACATCATAGCCATCATTGATCTCATTGCACATGCACAAAAGTACTACAAGTTCGCTCTCAGCCTCACAGACGACAAGCCTGGGTTACAAGAGGACTTTGAAGAGCACCTTGATCTGCTCAACTCTAGGTTGAGGCAGCATGAAGAGCAGCTGAAGCAGTTTGAGAACACAAAGACCCGCTCGTTAGAGTGGCTGCTGACGGGGATACTACTGGCTACAGTGGTTCATTGGTTGATCAGCGGAGTTTACATTATGGTGCTGGTTTCGTTTGGATTAGGATTGGGCTTCTGGATGTGGAAAAGTCGATAGATGTTGTCTGGAACAGCTTAGATGAGATGCTTGTAGTAATGAATGTCGTGTTAATGGGATACATGTGTAAGAATGATTCTTTCACTCATCAGGGTTCAGAGTTAAGAAGAGATAACCTCGCATCGCGTTGTGTTCAAAGTTCAACCTCCTAACAATCATCGCGGTTCTTGTCATTACGTAATTCTATTATCAAACTATTTATCGTCTTCGAACACCCTCCTGGGTCTCGACACCAGTAGCGGTGGCATTACCGGTGATCTCGTTGACCTTCTTGGCCTCCTCACGTCCCACAAGCTCGGCCTTGTCCTTGTTAGCGTCGTCAATCTCGGCAGGCTCATCGTCTCCTCCCTGTCCAAACTCGTTGACTCGAGTGTAGTCGACTCGGTACACCCAGGTCTGGTAGATGTACACGAAGAAAATGACATCGTCTCGCAGAGTGGCGATTCGGTGGAGCAGAGGCATCTTGACAACAAAGGCGAACAGATCGTCGATGAAGGTGTTGAGGAACTTGTAGATCATGGCCTTTCGGGGCATGTGGGCCACCGACTTGAGTCGGTAGTTGATGTAGATGGAAGGCACCAACATCAGGAAGCCGTAAGCGTACACGGAACCAACCAGAGTGGAAATGATGAACGAGTACCAACTCTTGTGAGGCACGTACATGACTGAGTAGACTGCGTAGGCGCCAATAAGAGGAACGGCAGCAATGTAGAGGTACTTGAATGCAATCGAGTCGTACTCCTTGGTTCGCTCTTCGATTTCAGACAGCTCATTTCGGTCCTGGATGTAGACAATACCGAGTCCGAGAACATTGGTGATCTTCTTGTTCTTCTCCTCCTTGGGGGGATCGAAGAAGGAGAAAACAGCAACCTTATTGATCTTCCAAGCCTCGACCAAAATACCCATTCCCTGGGTCAGCAGAATCATGTAACTGGTGTCGTCGTTGTTGTCCATCAGGTACAGGAAAATGATACTCTGCATGACCACGTTGGCGATAATGGACCGCACAGACACTCCAATAGTGTCCTTCTTATCCTTCCAGTGCGAAATGTCCGACTTGAAAGCCAGGAACTCAAACAGCATATGGAAAACAGACACGATGGCGGTGATGGCAAGCAGGTAAGGGTTGGACTCAAGCAGAGTGACCTTGAGCTGTTCCACCTCACTGGTTCGTCCTCCTTGCTGTCGAGCCTGTTCCTTGAACGAAAAGTCCATGTTGGTGAGCATCTGGAACCAGAAGAAGGAAGTGGAGTAGAGGTTGAGCTGGAGAGAGAACTTTTCGTCAGCCAGATTTTCTCCCAGCTCGACCATCTTGGAGTTGAGCTGCCAGAACTCGTTGTTGAACACAATGGGGTAGATGAACGACACCTTACCTGACGAGTCTCGATCACCGGAAGAGATAATGTGCTGCGAGATGACAGGTGGCATGGCTGCAGGAATACCGTTTCCGAGATCGTAGATGACTCCGATGGACACATTGGGGTAAATGTTGGGCACCAAAGGACGTTCCAGGTAAGGAAGTTCCTCTTCGGGCTCCTCTTCCTCCTCCTGTTCGTCGCTGAGCAGCAGTTTTTTGTGCACCACCTTCTTTTTGGGCAAGTAAGAGGTCAGGTCGACACGTTTGTTGATCACCAGATCGCTGTCTTTTCTCTGCAGAGCGACATGGGCATACAGAGAGCCATTGTTATGAGTCAGAGCCTTGGGAAGAGTAAAATCGACCGTCTCGGACAAGGAGAAGCCCTTGGAGAAGTTCTGGCCCGTCAATTCGAGATCCCAAACAGGAAGACGCATCTGTTGGTCCGAATCAACAACGTGAACAGTGATGGTAAAAGGCTGGCTACCTGTCCACAGAGCTCGCAGTTGCTCGGGGAGAGGCGGCTCAGCCTCGTCGTACAGCTTCTCGGCCGAAATCGCCTCGGAAACGGTCAGATCGGGCTCCTCAGAAGACACCGCGTCCGCGTTCCGGTTCTTCATGTACAGCATGAACAGGTTCATGGCCAGGTAGCAGGCGCCGATGGTGAGCAGTTTCTGGATCCAGGACTTGCGCTGGTCGGGCTCGCGGGCGGCGGGAGCCGTGGAGCCTCGGGCTCGGGTGCCTGGGCTGGACATGTCTGGACGTTGTTGTGATGGAGGTGATGTCGAGCCATGCGTGAATAATGTACGGCGGTTGGACGTGTGGTTAAACCTGCCTTAGTGTGAGAAATAGGCTTCTAGGTTTGGTGAGTAAATGGGGTGTCTTAGTTGGGAGTTTACTTGAGTAAATGGTGGAGGATGAGGTGGAGAAAAGGAAGGGAGAGAAAAGATATTGCGACTGGCGACGCATAAATGGACTATTCCAACGTGACAGGTAGACAAATGACACTACTTGAAGTTCTAAACTGTCTTTCAGCATTCCAACACCTTCATATGAATCCATCGTCTGAGGGACTGTTAGCCAGAAGACTATTGACACTTCCTTAGAACAATGGGACGATTAAGCACATACTACTATAAGGTGAGTTTTAAACGGCTGAATTGACTTGGTGTAAGCAGCGAGATTGGGTACTAATGGTGTTTTATGTATCTTTATCATCAAGGCCTAGATCCCGTGTCATCACTGTCTTGTTTTCTCACCATTCCATTGTCGAGTTCTAAACACAACACAACAGAAAGGCAATTACTGTAGCAAGTTAAATTGAAGAAAAAAAAAAAAAAAAAAGAAAGCAGTCAATCAAGCCATGCCTTGTGATCAGAATCAACATTGCCGAATATTCCTAACTTTCTCAACTCCCCACCCTCCTACTCACCCATCCACCTCTCCCTCTATATGTATTGAACCTAATTCCAATTACACTTTCACGCTTTCAATTAATTCACCCTCACTACTCTCCCTACTCGACCACCACACACACCATGGATATTGCGACTCTAGGACCAGGCACGGACGTTCTGACGTCGTCCCCGCAATGGACCGCGGCCAATCTCGCCGTGTTCGAAGACCCCAGCTCGTTTGAGGCCTGGGAGGCGCTGATAAACATCACACAGCAGGTGGCTCCTAAACGGAAGATCCATCAGCCAACATGTCACATTTACGAAACGTTTTTGCGCAAGTATCCGCTGCTGTTTGGGTACTGGAAAAAGTACGTCGACTACCTCAACTCGGTGGGGTCTCCTGAGCACGTGCTCTCGGTACACAAAAAGTCTGTGGAGGCGTTCCCACAATCGGTCGATCTGTGGACAGACTACGTGGCTGCTGCTGCTGCGACAATGGAGGACGCTGAGGCTGTGCGAGCGGTCATCGAGGCTGGATCACGTGCGTGTGGAATGGATTTCCTGTCACATCCGTTCTGGGACGTGGTGCTGGAGTTTGAAGCTCAGAAGGAGCGAGATACGGGAGTCTTGTACGACGGAAAGCTGCGGTGGCTCAAACGAATCATTCTGTTGCCACTGCATCAGTACGCTCGATACTGGGAGGAGTTTGTGAAGGTTGGAGGGTCTGTGAAGCCTGAGAAATTGACCTATCCTGGTCTAAAGAATGAAGAGGGCGAGTTTATCACCAAGGAGATGCTGGCTGCCATGGAAACGTCTCAGATGATGGAGTTGCTGAAAAAGAAGATTTTCGCGCGGACACAGAAACGAACCATGGATAAATGGAACCACGAGTCCGCCATCACTCGAAACTACTTCCATGTAGCTCCTCTGGAAGAAGTGCAGCTCAAAAAGTGGAACGAGTACCTGGATTACGAAGAGTCGACGCTTCTCAAGTCCGAAGAGGCGCCCTTCAACCTGGATTTCAAGGTCTCGGAGGTCCAGTCCATCTATCTGAGAGCACTGGTGCCTGCTGCATCATTAGATCAGCTTTGGTTGAGATACACGAGATGGTTGGTGGGATTGGAGAGTGCGGATGAGGTTCGAATGGCGTTCCGACAAGCCAGCATGGTGTTTGTGCCCACAAATCGGCCGTTGATTCGGTTCAACTGGGCCATTTTCGAGGAAAACCAGGGCAACATTGACCAGGCAGAGAGCATCTACTCTGCAGTGCTAAACTCGGCATACAAACAGACCTTGTCGAGACATTTGGTGGAGGAAGCAACAGCAAACTACCTGCAGTTTTACCGAAGACAGCATGGTATCAAGAAGACGGTTCAGTATCTTGTCGATACCATCACTTTGATCGACAACTGTAACACCGGAACAAGAAAGTCCAAGAAACAAAAGGTTGAGACTGTGACGGAAAACGTTGTTTACGAGAACTTTGTGCAGAACAAGACCACGTGTGAAAAGAGTCACGTGATTCCGGTTCTGGCAGTGGAGATTGCCAAGATCGTTCGACTTCAGGGCCTCAACTGGCGATCTGTGTTTGATGAGTACAGATCCAAGTGTCTGAGCTCGACCTACTTCTGGACCAACAACTTCTCATACGAGTGCGAGTCGCTCAAACACCCCTACTCCAACATTCCATCACAGACTCCCAACGAGATCAATCTGGATCTGTTGGTGAAGTTCACCGAGCAGCTGAAAACACAAGCCAACATCCCTCCCAGCACAATCGTGGACATGCTGCGGGACATCCAGGGTCTGATTTACGACTACGGATCCAACAAGAAGATCCAGCAGTTTGTTGTGTTTGATGCAGAGATCAACGGCTCGTTCTACTGCCAGAACTGGCTCAAAAAGAAGATTGCACATGACGGCCGAGTTGCGACGACAAACAAACGTCTGCGTCTCGAGGCTGGTCACCCTGGCTTTGAGATGGAGACGGGAGGCAACTTTGATGCCATCTGTCAGCGATATGTGAAGGAGATGCGAGATGCCAACGGGCAGTCTGTGGCATGATGTATATAGCTCCATGTTAATGTATTGTATAACAGTATTGGGAAGTAGTGTATTAGGGCGTGTTGTAGCACGCTATACTGTAGAACAGTTTGGGCAGGTTGATTTTCCCCTGTCCTCTAAATTACTTGGCTCACCAAGTGTGTTTCTTTAAACGTCTCAGCCTTCGTCTACGTTACTTGACATAAATATCCTAATCAAGAAAACCCAACTAAATTACAGTAACGGTACTTCGTAACTCTTCAAATTCGTCTAATGAGAAATTGTGATCTAAGACCACGCAGTATTGTACTGTAATCAAGTATTGCAATTTCAGTTCAATCTACAACTACCAGCACGCTATCAATCTATCAGTATCTTGTCTATTTCTTCACCTCCGACTCATACTCAGGGTAATCGGTGTATCCCTTGGCACCCTGGACGTAGAAGGTGGTTCTATCGTACTTGGCGAGAGGCTCGTTCTTCTTGAGTCTCTCGACAAGATCCGGGTTGGAAATAAAGTCTCGGCCGAACGCAATGAGCGTGTTATCGGCCTTGTCTGCATCTTCCAGAGCAGTCTCTCTATCGTATCCTCCTGCTCTGATGAAGTTGCCCTTCCAGATCTTTCTGAAGGGCTCATTAGTGGCCCAGGGTTCAGGGGGGCCAAACAGCCGAGGCTCGACCACGTGCACGTATGCCAGCTGCTTGCCTTCGTCTGCTCGTTTCTGCAGCTGCTCAAACAGATATGTGAACTGTTCGGGGGTCTCGGTATCGTTCACCTCAATGTCCTGGAAAGTAGACCAGGGAGACAGACGAATGGCCGTCTTATCTGCTCCAATCGCCTCGACAATAGCGTCCACGATTTCCAGCGAAAATCGAGCCCGGTTCTCCACACTTCCGCCATACTCGTCTGTTCGCTGGTTGGAAGCGCTTCTCAGAAAGGTGTCGGGAAGGTATCCGTTAGCCGAGTGGATTTCCACACCGTCGGCACCTGCTTCAATAGCGTTCTTGGCAGCATTGACGTACAGAGCCACCTTGCCCTTGATTTCCCAGTGCGTCAGAGCCTTGAGATGCTGTCCGTCTTCTCCCTTCATGGGGATGGCTGAAGGACCAGTGGGGAAGTAGTTGCCCAGCTCCTGCAGTTTGTGGTACCATGCGACTCGGCCAATGTCCCACAGCTGGACGTAGATCTTGGATCCGCGTTTGTGCACGGCCTCAAAGATCTTCTTCCACCCCTCAAGCTGCTCGTCACTCCAGATGCCAGGCACTATTCCGTCTCCAGGAATAGGCACACCTGCAGAGCCAGGAGAAATGTACGTTGCCTCGGTGATGAGCAGTGTTCCGGGACTCACGGCTCTTTGTGCGTAGTACTCTGTGGCCAGATCAGAGGGCACATGTCCTGGGAGAGCTCGGGTTCTTGTCAGAGGTGCAAGAACTACCCGGTTTTGCAGCTCAGTGTTGCCGACTTTGATGGGCGCAAAGAGATTGTGTGTTTGTGTCATTGGGTTGTGTGAATGGACTTGTCTGGAGTTGAGAAGGGGATACACGGAATATATATACTATCGTGGCTTGATGATATGATCTGGTTGAACTTTGTTTGTAATTGTGCAGAGTGGCATAAGTGATTGAGGGGATGGAAGAGTGGTGGAAGGTGTGTGGAAGCTATAGGTGGGGTAAATTGATGACAAATTGGAAGAGTGAGATAATCTGGGAGACGAATGTCATCTCTTTGGAGTGCTTTAGAAGATTTGTTGATGATCTCCTAATGTTGGGGTGGAGTGCATGGTGGAGATGAAATATGGGTAATAAAGGCAGGAAAATAGGCAAAAATGCAGAGAAAGGTGTGCTGCCATTTTTGAGCTTGGAGCTACTGCTTCCAGTGCGTCTTTATTCTTTCTATTGACTCAATTGGTGTCAATAGACCATTTATTGGACTGATCCAGTATAGTTCGTGAACTGCATCAGCCTGCATATTGTGGAGTACAACCTGAGTGGATGTTGTCTGTATTGAGAGCAATTGTGGGTGTAAAAAGTAACACTTTTATAATAATGAGAAGAAGAATTTCATCGAAGCACTTCCGGAAATCCACAATTCACTCTCCAACATCCCATCATCTTGATTGTCAATTTTCATTAGAAATAGGCGTTAGGAGTTTGAGCCTACTCTCAACGTTGTTAGTAATAGATGGGAGAATACGACCTATAGTGGATGGCGTCATGGATGGTGAGTTGGCGTTTGTACTACTGTACAAGTAACGCTGGTGCAAATAGAGTATTCCAGGACCACGATCTTGCCCATTTGTCAGCATTTTGACAAATTCCTTGGATTGTTGAGTTCTTATGCATTCAAAACCACACCTCCATGCTATGGATTAGGCTTGGTGTTTTCCAAGTGGGATTGGGAATTTCAGAAAAATTCAAGAAAAATCAGGAAAAATCAGAAAAGTACAAGTAAAAGAAAACGAAATGAATACTTATCCAAGTTCAACTGAGGCACTGGTTTAAAAGTTGATACCAGAAGCATCTACTTCTACTGTACTTGTACTTGTACCTACTTGTATATCCTCTTCTATCAAATATAGAGATGCTTCTACTTATTCAGATGTACAAGTATGAAAAGTAGACCTGGCGTGGAACATTCGCAGAAAGATAATCGAAACGCACTTGGATCTCAACGTCCATATATATACCCCATTATCAGGTACATACAACATGTCAAACACCCCTCATCTGAGACAGCCTCATCTTCTCCATGTCACCCTAACCCATTATCGGAACCTACTTGTAGATTTCATGCAACTTCTGCCACACTGACATCACCACATTGATCTGACCTGTTGGAGAGCCAAAAACGAGGCAATTAAAGACAGACATTTGCGACAATCCACACAAACACAATTGCACCTCATCTGAACCACATCATACACATACACACCCACCATGAGTGACATTGAATTTGACGCAGTGGCAGCTTTGCCTGGAGACAGAGCTAGCATTGACAAGGTGATTGACAACTTCTCCAAGACGCTGCAGCTCGAATTCAACAGCACGGAAAACAAGGACTTTGAGATCATCAACACCATGCGATGGGACCCTGCTCTGGACGTGTCTACTCTCGATGACCAGCTCAATGGCCGTACTGCCGATCCGTGGTACTTTTCTGACCTGTCTGACGCGGAAAGAAACGCCTTCAATCGCAAATGCAGCCCGATCTGGCTCTTCCACAACCACATGGAGCGTCTGAGAGTGTCTGTGACGTTTTTTGGCTGGGATGTCAAGGTCGACCCTCATGCCATTTTGGACAATATTTTGAAGGCTATTGACAGCTCGGAAGTTGAGGTTGAAGGCAATAAGCTGCCTGCTAAACAGTTTCCTCTCAAAATCAGAGCCCTATTGGGTTCTTCTGGAAACATGACAATCGAGGTCTCTAAAGTAGGTCCCAAACCCCATCTGCTGGAGTTTGAGAAAGTCGCTGACAGTGAGCCGACATACTCCGTCTACGTGAGCAAGACTCCGATTTCCGTGGGTCCCTTCACGTGCTTCAAAACCACAAAGAGACAACAATACAACGACGCCCGAGCAGCTTACATCACCAAACCCATGTCTGAAGAGGTGCTGTTTGTGAACGACACCGGCCACGTGACCGAGGGATCCATTACTAACATTGCCGTCCAGGTCAATGAAATGTGGACCACTCCCAAGGTCACGTCTGGATGTCTCATGGGCGTCACTCGACGTCACCTGATAGACTCGACCAAGATTTTCGAGGGTTCTCTGACCCGAGAAGATCTGCAGGAAGGTCAGGAGGTGCTGATTTTCAATGCCGTTCAAGGCGTTTCCAAGGGTGTGGTCAAGTTGAAGTAGCCGCACCCTTGGCATGTACAAATGTATTTTATATTTATTCCATCTACATTATTCGCCGTTGCCAAGAAGGCACCTTGACTGCCTGTCGATACAATGCCAGAGACTGGTCAACAGTGTAGTCTTTGGAGGCCTCACAGCTCTCGACTTCCGAAACGTGATCGGCAATGTACGAAACGAAATACTCCTGGACCTCTTCAGCCTCACTATTGTTAGCCACTCTCCACCCATATAGAGCAGTTTCCAGATCCATTTTCGTCTTGTCCTCGAGAATCCAGCCAGTGATGTACTCTTGAAGCTGGGGAATGTCGTAGGTGTGGGACATTTCGAGCAAACCGACCGAGGTTTCCATATCCAGCTCTCCTAAAGAGCGGCCATAGAAAAAGTTGATCAATATTTCTACCCAACTCTTCGGGAAAGGCAAATGAAGAGTCTGTGTTGTCTCTTCAGCCATACCCGCCGAAGCCGCAGTTGTAAACCAAGGCCAAAGTCCGTTGAGCAGGTAAGAGTGGACAGGATAGCGGCCTCCGCCATCCGAGGTGATTAGAAAGTCAACCTTTTTATCTTTCATCACCAGTTCAAGTCCTTGGATCTGAATGGGAGTGAGACTTCTTTGTGTCCATGATTTTCGAGTCCTCTCGAGTTCTTTGTTTCTCAAATGCATTGACCGATAGTGCTCAAATATCTTTGTGGTGGTTAAAGGAAGTTTCCAGGTGCGTTCTATCTTGTCCTTAGGAACAGCATATTGATATGTCTTCAGCGCTATACAGACCACGTTTTTACATTCGAACGCCTCAACATCTCGTGTAGTAAAGTCTTGAAAAGGTGAATGTATGCCGTTTATCCTGTTTAAAAGGGAGCTGCTCATACTGGGATCGTCTTTATTCACCCAAGGCTCGAGATTGAACACATGTATGTCTTCCTTCGAACGTCCACAACCAATGGCCACAACTTTTGCACCAAAGTCGCGAATTCGTGTAGGTATCAACAGACCTGCCCCGTCATTCAGAGGGAAGTATTTATAGTCACCCCTTATGATTTCTAGGGTATCTGACATATCAGAATTGTAGAGCTGAATGTTAGTGTGGTTGAGGCACTTCACAGTTCAAACCTTTTTTTGTATTCTTTTTTTATTATTTATTATTGTGTGTTGTGGTCTCAGATGCCTTGGAACCTTAATTACCCCCGATTGAGGAGTGATTACATGTATTTTCGACTATAAATAGAGAAAAATATAAAAAATATAGAAATTGCGGATGAACCGTGCAAAGATGATTGACGAGTCTCTTGCGCCTTACATCTGAACTGAATCATTGGCCTGTGCAGTGAATTTTCACTTATCATTACGGAAGAATTTAGCTTCATTTATCGAATGAATTTAGAAAATAATCCAAAATATTCTTCAGCAAAAACCTACAAATACATCTCTTGACCCAGCGCTTCATATTCAATTACACTTACATCCAACACAGAGCTATGTATTGTCTATCAAAGAGACACTACAGTGTTACGGGCTGCAACTGGATAACTTGCCTGTAAAACTCCACCAGCTGAGAGTCAGTGAAAGTCTTTGTAGCTTTTGGATCGACGATTCGAGGAAGAGACTTGACCAAACTAGCGGCGAAGTATTTCTGCAGCTCCTCGGCTTTGCTATCATATGAACGTTGCCATCCCAAAACACAGTTGTCGAGAGTCATCTCCTTCTTGTTTTTTTCGCCAGCGTAGAGAATTTAACGTGTAGCAAGCTTTTTCAGCTCTGGAATCCTGTACCTAGACGCTAGTATCAGAAGACCTGTTGCTGTGTTGATATTCAAGCCTCGTATCTCTCGACCGTAGAAGAAGTCAACCAAGATTCTGATCCATACTCTTGGGTGTGGAAGGTGGAGTGACTTGACTCTCCACTGCTCTTTGTTTGCCGACGAGGCCTTCTTAAAGTAAGGCCAAAGTCCAGAGAATAGCTTGGAATGAACTCGGAAAACACCGTTATCTTCAGACGTGATGGTGAAGTCCTCCTCAATGCCATCTAGAACGACAGCCAGTCCTTGAGCTTGAATGGGAAACAAACCATTGACAACATCAGGTCGACACGCAGCAGCAAGATCCGCTCTCTTTTTCATCTGCAAGTATTTTTTGCGCTCTATGTTTTTGCAACAGTCTTTCAGATCTAGCCAGGCCAGGTCCACACACCATGACTTGTCTTTGACACAGATATAGATAGCGGACCTGAGCAGAAAAACCTGAATGGAAACGTCATGGATCGACTCCTCGTTGGTATCACAGACAACCAGGTTACTCGGGAACAGATGTACTCTGTGGTCATCTTGGTCACAGATCTGAAAGTCGAAAACAGTGTCTCGCTTCTCATTGAGACCCTGCTCCGTACGCCTGGTAACAATAACGCTGTATCTTTCGTTGAGGTTGTGGAACACAGAGTCTGATTTTATCATTGCTCAGAATTAAGAGGGCTCAAGCTACCTTTGAAGATATAAAAGGACTTGGAGGCAATAGTACAAACGCCTTAGTACAGTACTGTATGTAAGTAGACACTATCAATCATATTACGCTAAACTATCTTCAATTTTGCCACCTGCCGATAAAGATCCAGCATCTGAGCATCAGTGTAGTCACTCGTCAGTCCATCTTCTTCAAGACAAGAAACTTCAGGTGCTAAATGTCGGACGAAAAATGCCTGCACTTCTTCAATGTCTGCTTCCGAAGCTGCCTTCCAACCTTTCAAAGAAGTACCTCTATCAACTGACATCCTGTACTTGAGAATATATACCAACGAGAGTTTCTTGAGTTCCTGGATGTCGTAGAGGGCTGCGATACTCATTATCTCTATCGCCGAGTTCATGTCAGTGATAAAAACTTCTTTGCCATAAAGGAAGTCAACCACAGTCTGGACAATTGATTTTGAGAATGGAAGATGAAGTGTCTTTGTAGCTTTCTCATTCATTTCTATAGTTGCCGCTGCTTCAAAGAAAGGCCACAGACTGGATAATAGAAACGAGTGGACCTTGAAAGTTTCTGAGTCTTCAGACGAGATAGTGAAGTCTCGTGGTTTGTCCTTCAAAATAGCCCTGAGACCTTGCGACTGGATAGGTGATAGAGCCATGTTGAGATTATGAGTTTTCTGGTGTTTCGAGTGCACCTCTAACACTCTTTTCTGGAATTCCCTTATGTCAATTCTCTCACTATTAGAACATGCAATGGTATCATCGGGCCGCACAGGAAAGACAAAGTAATGGGTGGATACACACATAAGTATAGTGTTGGCTTGTTCATAGCCCTCGATCGAAAATATCGAAACGTATCCGAAAGTGTGCGGTTGTTTGAGCTTCAATGTTATCGGAAACACGTTTCCTGAGCCGAACTCCAGTAGTTTCACATCCATTTGATTTCCGAACGGATTATGATAGCCTGAAAGGTCGAATAGCAGTCCGTAGTCGTCGCTGAGACGGTAGCATTGAAGATGATAATCGCTGGCGTTCATATTGAGTGCAATTTGTCACAGAAATAGCGTACGAAAGGGACAGCTCGTACAATTAATAGCTTCAATGCCACTGGTCTAGTATTCTAGGATTCGAACTAGAGGTAAGGATGGCTTAAAGGAACAGGTTTTAGCGCCAGTGACCTCTCCAGACTTCGTTTAAACAAACTCTGGTC
Organism: Yarrowia sp. JCM 30695; assembly: GCA_001602355.1. Lineage (NCBI taxonomy): Eukaryota > Fungi > Ascomycota > Dipodascomycetes > Dipodascales > Yarrowia > Yarrowia sp. JCM 30695. The sequence continues at coordinate 241,908 of BCLX01000004.1, forward strand.
TAGAATTTGCCACATGGGACTGTTCGCCACCCACTAAAGTGAATGGTGTCCACTGATAGCGCATGTATTACCATAAACTCCATACCGGTACTGATTAAAAGACATCAAGCCCAGAGAGCTCAGTGAGGGAGATCACACAAAAATGCTGGGTATGTCTCATGTATAGCGCGTTTTTTCGTCGGTGATGTTTGTTGGCAGTATTTCTTCTTAGTGTCAGTTTGTAGGGAGTGGTGTTTGTGTTTATAGATTGATCGACTGATATGCATGATAACAACCTTAAATATAAAGTGGTGTATAACTTTAAATTATGAGGGCATGTGTTTGTGTGCAATTTTGAAACCACTCGAAACAGAGCTGTTCAAAACTCGTGTGACGGATGAAATGAGCTTCTCTTAAGAGTACTTCATCTATTTGCGACATGATCTGTGAAGCAAGTTACCGCGTTGTGTTTATTTTGTCATACGGCAACTTAATATTCAGGAAAAGAAACACGAAGCACAGCCCTTGCAACAATTACAGTATTAGCGGTCGAATGCTAGCGAATTCAAGTGTTCTTGAGTGACTGTTACCAACAGCTCTACTGTGAACAGTCCACCACGCGTTTGAAGATTAGTAATTGCTTTTTCCTAGCCCCCTATTTGCTTACCAAGGCGCTGGTCATCTGTGAAATCATCATTCCCAAAGTCCCCTTCATTCCCAACGCTCGATTATCATTGCCAAGACGTGGCTTAAGAGCAATACGCCAATTGAGTGTCAGTTGTCTTAAATACGCACAATTTGGTTCACTTGGTTAATCCTAATTACCACGTTACGGTACAGTATGTACTGTACTTTCCTATAGCTCCATGACACTTGCTGATCTTCAACTCTTAATGTGTCTATCAATCCGCATTGTGATACTGCACCCCCATGCGCAGTGGATCCAGAGACTCACAGTTGCATCTTCAGGGAGATCTTTTACCACTCAGCCGCCAAGAAGCGGTTATCAACGGCTTAGTATACCGATTTGGCTTTCATGCCCGTCGGAGTTTGTTGAAATGGCTTACTAAGTCTGGTTGGTAAATAAGAGCAGCAGTAGAAGCAGTGGAAAGACGCCCTTCAGGATAGCCAATCGCTTTGCTCCATGAACTCATTTCTTCATGCAAAATTCTGTGGTACCACTTCAACTTCTGACCTGTCACGCCATAAAAGCACTCGATCAACACCAAGACTCCATGCTCACCTTTCGGGTCTGTTTTTCCGAAAAGCTGATGAAGAGAAACTTTTATTTTACGAGCTGCCATGCATCTTTCAAGCCTCGCCTAGAAAGACCCGCATAAAGATCCCTACCTTTTCTTAAAAGAGAAAGGGGGAGAAAATATTCGCGAAAAAATGGGTGGAATATTTTGCAAAATCTGGGGCTTTACATCAATTGTGGACGCTTCCAATACGCCAGGATGGTGCTTACGCGATTTCTGTGAGACTGTCGAGCAGTGTGGATACCAAGCTCTGAGGTGTCCCCTACTCTGTAGAAGCTGCTCTTTTGTTGTGACTCCGTCATAGAGCAAGACTTGATCTTTGACAGACATTGCATGAACACTTCGTCTCAACACCCCCAAAGCGGACGTTTACCAAGACAAAGTTATCTTTATCGATATGATCTTGGTAAGCATTCCTATTCTCTTGGTAACATTCCAGTCTTTCTATGAGCCCGTATTCTGCGGTCATCAGATGAAATGGAACCTCTATTGCTCTCGTTTCAAGTATAAAGCTGTGATCAAGCCCACTAGCTTGAATCTACAAATCACCACTCAAGCATGCGATTACTCCAGTCTATTGTCTTGCTGGCCTCTGTGGTTCTAGCCAAAGAGGTTGCAAGCCCTATTCACGAGTTCAGAGTCGAAAAGGCTACCGACTACGAAGCTCAGGCCGTCAAGGAGGGTCTGACTCGGGATCTCTGGAACATGGACTTTAGTTTTCAGCTAGGTCCTCATGACGACGACATTGAGCCTGGAGACTACTTTGTCTTCGCCATCTCTGATGTCATGGCTTTGGATCAAGTGCATCATCCTATTGTTGTCAAGGAAAGAAAGGGCAAAGAAGTCCTTCATATCGAAAAGGATGGAGACCTGTTCAGAGCCACCTTCACCGATTTCTTCAAGAACAAGTTCAGTCTCGTCAGCGCCACCTTCCGAATTCAGTCCGTCATCAATCAGAAAAAGGTTCCCTTTATCGGTCCTCTCACTGTGTCTGCTAGTTTCAGAGGCGGACGACTCTCCGATAAAATCACCATTATTACTCTTCCTGAAGAAAACGGCTCTTACAGCTATGGAACTCGTGAAGGAAATAGAGTGAAATGGGTGGTGGGACTTCCCTACACATCCTTTGACCAACTGAAGCTGGTTGGAACTCTTCCCGACAAGCAGTCGTTCTTTTTGCCTCGTGACGAATTCGTCGACGGACTCAAATTTTACTTCTACGAAGGTTTCACTGCCACTGGGGACTACGACCACGTTCACGAATTTGAGCTCAAAGAATTGGATACCTTCGCTGTAATTAATGAAGTGGAACGGGACAGAGTTTCTTTCCTATTGGGCGGCGTTTCCGATGACACTCATGTTGTCGTCGAGTACTTCTCCGAAATCACTCCAGACAGCACAGCCGAGGTGCTGAAGAACGGTGCTCTGTGGCTGCTGTGGGAGGTCGGCCATAGTAAATTGCCTGAGCCATTGGGTCCCTGGAACGAAGACCCCAAGCCTGGTCCTCACCCTGTGCTTCCTGCAGAATTCCGAACTGGTGCTGTGTACGGTAGTGCTGATTCCCACCCTCCTACTTGCAGTGGCGATTGTGTTATCATTGATCCTCCTCATACTAAAGAGCCCAAGTCCACTTCTACCTCTGTGACTACCAATATTAAGTCTACAAGTAGTGTTGTGCCTTCTGTTGTGCCTTCTGTTGTGCCTTCTGTTGTGCCTTCTGTTAAGCCCTCCAAGACTCCCGAGCCCTCAGAGACTGTCAAGCCTTCCGTCTCTGAGAAGACTTCCACCGTTCAGTCTTCTGTTTCTGAATCCATCAAATCTGAAACAACAGTGACCGAGACTACGACTGAGGTCTCTGTGACTGAGACTCCTGTGACTGAGTCTTCTGTAACCGTGACCCCCGTGTCTGAGTCCTCCATGGAGTCTTCCCATATCATGACATCCGCCAAGGTGACCAAGACTCCCGTGTACTCCTCTCACGCAGCCTCCATGATCAACTCTACCACCACTTACCCCTCAGCTACCGGTACCGGTACTGTCACACCCACAGCCAACTGCACTGTCGTGCACACTTCCACCGTTTCTGGCACTAAGACTGTCGTCACCAAAGACATTTGTGTTGGTCCTATAACCAAGACCGTAACCCATTGCGACCATACCTGTGCTCCAGTGACTGTCACCATCACCGAGTGCCCTGTGTCTTCCACTTCCACACTGACCACTGTGGTTGAGGACAAGACCGTCACTGTCACCGTCTGTGATGACGACTTCAAGACCACCACCCCTATGACCATCACCAAAACTGCCACTCACTGCGACAAGGGCTGCACTGAAATTCCAGTCACTATCACTGGCACTCCTGTCACCTCCTCTCATCTCATCACCACGGTTGTTGATCACAAGACTCTCACCGTGACGGTATGTGATACCGACTATAAGACCGAGAAGAAGACCGAGTACAAGTCTGTCTACACTCATCCGGTTGTCCCTGCCAAGTCCACTGAAGTCATCAAGTCCATCCACTCTGCTAACCCTTATGCCACTGAGTCTTCTGCTAAGCTGTACACCCACCCTGTCAACTCTCACGTCTCTGAAAAGGTCCACTCTTACCATCCCATGCCTTCTGCATCTACTGAGGTTCACACCCACGCTGCAAAGTCATCTACCGCTCCCGTTGCTTCCCTGGTTGTTCCTGTTGCCTCTGTTTCTGCCAACTCTTCCATTCCCATGGTGTCCCATGTTCCTACCACCAAGATCGACCAGGCCAACACTGCCTCCAAGATGGTCTGTGGAGCTCTTGCTCTGCTGCCTGTTTTCGCAGTTCTCATGTAGTTCAAGCAGTAATATAATACAGTATTAATGCAAGTATTAAATATCACTTTTTGCTCGAAGAGTTCAGTTGAACGAAAACTCGATAAATTGTATAAAATTCTATAAGCTCAAGACTCCAGTTGGGACTTTACTTGATCCACCCCAACCCCACCTTATTCCTTTTGTGTCCTTAATCCACATTCTTATCTTATTTCTTACACATCCACCCAACTCTTCTTCCTCCCTACCACTCTACTCCACGGAAACAACCAAAGCGGCGGACGCAATCATGATCTGTCTCCAACACGGCGAGCGTTTCTTGGAGGGGGGGAGGGAAAGACGTGCGAGAGAGTTGGTTTGTGTCAGTTGTGACATAATTCTCATGGATGCCAAAAAATGAACCCGAAACAATACAGCCAATGGGTCCTTTCTCGGGGCATCAAAACAGTCTGTATACATCTTCGGTCATTAGATGAGAGGTTGTACCTGCATCAAGCTATGAACCAAGTTGAGTAAATTCAGAGCTCATGATTTATTGACACGACACCTGTACAAGTGCATACCATACTGTACTGTAGCTACTTGAGCACCGACTCATGAACTACATTTAACCATGACTTTCTTCGCTACTTAGTTCTTCACCTTCCTCTGCTGCTCAATGCGTTACAATTCCAGACTGTCGAAAGAACTACCGGTACTACTGTCTCCAACTCTTTGATTTCATTTTAATTGAATAAATACATTAAATGTGCAGAGACGGCGTCATGCACGGTGGGGTGTCTTGCACGGCAGTCGGTGTCAAACCGGCTGCTCTTTTGAGAGACAGAGGGGGTGAAAACTTGGAAGTTGGAATAGACAAGGTCTATGAGCTAACTCTGTTTCCGCAAGCCCTGAGCTAACTCTGTCATTGCAAGTCCTGAACTGCCTCTTCACTGCCTCTTCACCTCTGACCTGCTTCTCCTGCTTCTCCTGCTTCTTCTGCTTCTCCTGCTTCTTTCCAGCTTGCCACTCCTCCGTTCGTTCACTCCCCCTTAAAACCACTGCCCCTCCTGGATCACAACGGCGTAATCGTCGGCACTCAACTGGGGCATTTCAAACGCAGAAACAGGCCGGAGAGCGGGACTGTCCTCCTCGTCACGTGACACATACAGAGAGTGCCGCAGAGCACCCATGTAGTCCTCCTTGACCACGATATTGCTCGAGTAAACCGACGACGACGAGGAATCGAACCGGTAATGTCGAGACCGGTACTTGGACCGCGGAGGAGGCACCAGATCGTTGTCTGTGGTGGAGTACATGGTGAAAGGCCGGGGAGGAGGCACCTGGGGGGTCACGTGGAGAGGCTGTGTCGTGGGCATCGAACCATGAACGCCCGAGTTGTTGTTGCCCTGACTCGACGGCTTCTCAAAACTCACGTTCACAGAAGCACACGACGAAGGGGAATCCACCAACGAGGGCGTGCTCATGGTCGTCGACGTGGAAGGAGACATGGTGAAGGTCGACGACGAGTTGCGGTCGTCCAGAGACGGGGTGTTGAAGGGCGACTCGTTGGACAGGCGTGACTGGCGGTTAGCGAAGTCGCGTGACTGGCGGTGGCTCAGGTTGGTGTAGTCGCGTGATTGACGCTGACTCAGGCGGTTGACGTTGGCGTACTCACGTGACTGGCGGTTGGGGTTGCCCGCACTGCTCGGGTGCTCACGTGCTCCTTCCATGTGGTAGTACCGGCTGATGGTGGAGGCGAGTCCTGGGTCCATGTATGCCGACACGGTGTCCACGGAGGCCACGGACATGTTTCGCTGGTGAGCGGGGAGCTGTGGAGAAGCGTCTGTGCACGTGACGAACGAGTCCATGGAGGGGTTGGGCATGTGTCTGGGGGTAGTGTGAGTATGGGTCATGCCGTAGGTTGCGATGTTGTGAGTAGAAGTAGGGTGGGGGTTATGGTGAACAGGAGGGTGAACAGGAGGGTTGTTCACGTGGTTGGGGTTCACGTGATTATGATTGGCATGACTGACATGAGTGGGGTTCACGTCGCTAGCCACCCTACTCTTCACAAACTGAGAGGCATGAGTCGGCTTGGGAGAAATATAAGAACCCGAGTTGTGGGACTTGGAACGCTTGGGCAGATGCGAACACGACTTGGACTGGCTCATGGTTGGTCTGTGAGCTTGAGCAGGGGCTTTAGGCAAACTCTTGTCCTTGTTTGAGAGGTGCGGGGTTGTGAGATGAGGAGTTGTGTTGTATTGTGTGGTGGTCAGACTGCTTTTATGTCTCAGGGAATGAGTGCTAGACTTGGGTGAAGGAGGGTAGTCTTTGGGAGATGGGGATTTGTGGGAGACGGATCCGTATCTGTCGTATCTGTCGGATCTCTCGTTGAACCGCTCATTCCTCTCCTGCAACCCTAGACCCCATTCACTGCTAGGAGTGGTGGGGGTGCTTAGAGGCGACTCAAAGAAGCCGTTGGACACAGACTCAGGCGCCAGCACGGACTTTCGGTCCCGAGGCTCGCTGTCCACCCGCTCGCCCAGCCAGCAGCTCTCGTCCATCGGCAGCTTGGGCGTGTTTTTCTCCGTCCACGCCTGCAGCTTGGAGTCGTCGGAGAAATCGAGCTGGTGGAAGTCCAGGTTCAGGGTGTCGGAAAAGTCGAGGTCCAGACGTAGCTGCTTAGGAGGGGGAACCGAGGGATGCAGCGGCGTCAGCTGCGTGTCTTCGTCGTCCTCATTGGCCTGTTTGCGCAGAAACGGTGAAGACTTGGACCGAGTGATGGTCTTGAACGTTTTCGTGAGAGTTCGGGTGATGGCCATGGTGGGAGACTTCACTGTTGTGGTGACACTGGAGATGTGGTAACGACACTGGAGATGTGGTGACGACACTGGAGATGTGGTGACTACACTAGAGATGTAATGGGTGACAGTGGATATGTCGTGGGTCACGCTGACAATGTAATGGTGACAGGGAAGATGCCGTGGGGTAATCGCAATGGTCGCAAATTCTCGTCTTATACTGTTTACATACACCCGACAGGTCGTGTTATGCGATGGGGCTGATACAATGCGAGTTGGAAGCGCTTGTGTCGGAGCAAACAGGCCGTGTGTGTTGTTGTGGTGCCTCAAATGTCGTGAGGTACGAAAGCGAGTGGTAATAACACACGGGCGGTGTGGTGGTAACGACTGAGGTGGTGTGGTTGGCACAACTGAGCAAATGTGGTGGGAACGACAGCGGCAGTGTGGTGGGGTTTGTCGTCTAGTCAAAGGGAAAGTCGTATCGTCGCCAGCAACGAATGAATGAATGAGTGAGTGACAGAGAAAGTATGTGATCGGCTTCTGTTTAAGACATTAGTACACACCACACCATATCCTGGTTTTTCCTCTACCACGGCTATTTTTTTCGTTTTCTGCGCAACTCTAATTAGGGTTATGGTTCAGATGCAACTCAATTTAACGCCTCTTTGGGAGCCTAGGTTATGTGCTTTGTCCCGAAATGGAAAACTCTGTGTACGTCACGTGATCAATTATCTATCCTCAACGGGAAACGATCTGACCGCACAGAAGTGCACGGAATTTACGTGTTCTTTTTACGTGTCTAATTGGGAGTTTAAAGAGATGATGCGCGGTAATTTGTGGGCTTTTTCCCGTGAATTTTCAGATATTCCTCCCTTTTTCCCCATTTATCGATATTTTCACAAAAATCAGCTCTCCCTGGCCAGCTAAACTCGAAACAAATGTATAATAAATCATTCCATGACGCAAATAATAACCAGCCCACATGCAATCAAACACGTTTACGTAGGGGCATTATCCCCTTCGCTACGACCAACTGATATAATTATTGCGAGAAAGTTGGCAGGTGAAGGGTGAGAGTGGGAGATTTGAATTAAGTCAAAAAATCGGGAAAATAGCAGACAAATCACAAAAAATCATGAAATGCCCAGAATGCTTCAGAAGTTTGACTGCTCAAACTCCTGATTACCACCAACACCGTCAACTACTTCTTTTCGCAAAATATCCAGTATTGATCAACTTCAGCTGTATGAGAAATCCTTGTCACCACACAAATACTTAAAGTTCACCCCATTAATTACAACAGAAATTTTGAAAAAAACCACTTGTATCACGTGACCACGTCCTCGACTCGTATAACCAGCCCTATAGTGCCAGCCCTATTACCAGCCTCTTATTACCGCTCCAGCTGGCTCTTTCATGTTCCTGTGGGGAATATTATTTTGTGCTACTTGTAGATATGCGCCACCCTTGTCACACAAGGTTTGGACCCTATTCCAAACTGCAGATAATATTTGGGCTTTGTTTTGGTGATCCTGGAATGTGAGAGAGGGTCAAAAAATAGGGGTTGTGTAACATGAGAGAAAAACAGACGAAAATCCATAGAGACGGATTTGCAAGAAGATGGAGATCTAGCAATCGTCGGGCTACAAGCAAAGCGCACTATAGTAGCGCTCCGGGGTTCCTGGTAGAGACGCTGTGTTTGTGTCCCATTTTGGCTGCTTATTGTGACGTTATAAAACAGACTAAAGCACACGGTCCAAGCTGCTGCCACGAGCTAAGAGGTCACCCCGAGTTCCCAGAGGTCGTCCACGCTTCCAGCCCTCTACCGAATCCAGCAATGCCAATGTGGGGTGTTGCAATGACAGGTCAATGTGTATATTGACATTGCAGCCGTTCGTTAGCTACAATTAGTGGCTTACCGTGGTTACCGTGGTTATCACAAGACTCACTATCTCTATCAAAGAAGCTACAGTATACACTTTATAGCCATAAATGTGTTGTAAGATGATTGTAAGTGTTCGTTTTCAGATCCGCACCATAGCTCCAAGCGTTAGTACCGTCAAGGGTCGGGGTCGCTATGAGCAGCTACTGTGACATACCACAGGCTGTAGATGCTGTACGAACTACAGTAGGCTAAGATCCACCTGTGGGTATGTAAGGCTGTAGGGCTGTAGTTGGTCTCGTACCGCATTCCTAGCCTTGGTGACCCTGTCTGGTCTAACTATCTACAACCAGGCATTTCATTGCTCGCTTACACATCACATTGCTTTTCAGAGCACTTTGATGCTTCTCAAAGTGACATTGACGCCTCTCAGAGTGTGTACACTTTGATGGCTGTGAGGCTCTTTTTTGCCGTGGAATTGCTTTTCGCACTGCTTTCCTCTGCAAAGATCACATTTTGCACCACATTGAGCTTCTGGCGTGCCGTATCCAGCCGTTTGGAAATTTGACAGCTGACACATTGGTCCGAAAACAGAGACATACGAAAGACACTCGGGGTGACTGAGGAATGAACTAACTGAGCTGGAGAATAGTCAGTATCGACCCCAGGGTAATAACAGTCTACAAGTACACACACGGTAAACTCAGTATATGCTCGTACCCACACTGAAAGGATAAGTCTTGTGCCACAAATGGAAAGATCGCCAAAGTGACTCAACTGAAAGCCGGACTGAGTTTCGAACGGACGCTAACAACGTTGAGACTGAGTTAGCAGTTACGAGGTGCAGGAGTGGAGAGTATGAGGAGGGGGAGAACTCGGTGAGCAACAAAGCTGTCACGATTCCAGACATATATTCACGATATCCATGGAAATTCACCCTTAGCCTTCTCTATCACTTTTTCAATTCCTCAACTACTCGCTACTCTACCCAACACCCTGCTGTTCCACTTTATGCAGCCCAACACTCAAATAGTGCAGAACTTGCGAAGCTCTTATCGAGTTGAAGGAGAACAATTAGGGCTGGAGGGTTGCTTAGTAAGCCACCAGCTGCACTTTTGCCTCATTGTTTCATGTCTACTTGCACAATAGTTCATTGTTCAAGATTTTGTTCGTATTTTCCGTTATTTTTTGTTGATTTTTACTTTTTCTTATTTTTCCCATCTACCCAAACCATGCATTGCTCCACCTCCAACCCATGCAAAAATCCGCTTTACTCCCTTGATTGGCAATCCAGGACCACCGTTGCATCCGGCTCGATCGCAGGATTCCACACGTCAACTTTCGAGACGTTTCGGCACATATTACGGCCTAAAACTGCACCCAGCTGCTTCCGGAGCGCCAACAACGTTTCAACCCCTTACTTGTGTGCTGCTGGCCGTGCCTGTATCATGATTACTTTTTGCTTGTCTTAGATGACTGCAAGCGGGCTTTGTGGCAGGTAATTGACCAGAGCCGTTTGTGGCACTACAGTAAGGAGTAGAGTCCGGACTACTGTTATTACTAGTACATACTCAAAGGCACCATTGTCAAACGTCAGTTTCAGAAAACCCCTTCATTCGTGGATCTACGCTAACTCCAGTGTTTTCGCTTTTTTCACCTCTCTAGGATCGGCAAAGGTTCTCGCCCAAGTCTGAAACGTTGAACATGGGCCATATAATATTTTACGAGTGGCTGCAAAATCTAGAAAAAATAGGGGTAGACTGTGAAAGACGATAACTGGATGTATTTGTATGGGAGAAGAATGGGGAAAGGACTGGAATCGAAAATGCGGCTCTGTGGCTTCAGATTGATACCTTTGGATCGCTTCTACCTCTCCTGACCACCTCACAAACTCACACATCCAACTCTCCTACATCTCAGCGTATTACACCGAAAGAAGTAATCTAAGAGAGCTCTAGGACATGTAAGGGGCGGGGAAAATATGCGTGGAAAGCCGTGAAGATCGAGACAGAGGGTGACAATGGATTTGTGTCTTTCACGTGACCAGGACATGGAAATACAGCTATAGGTGCGTGCTGCACATGGACAGGGGGTGACGGATCGAGATTACAGGGTGAAGGAGATATGGCAGAGGGATGAAAAGATAACCATTCGATTCGGCTAGCTCGTGAAAATCGAATGGTGGACTCCTTTTCCCGATACCTCGAATATTCAGCGAAACACAGCCCGTCTTCCCTCCCAGATCTACTGTAACATCTAGAACCAAGCAGGGACGCTGCCGATCGCAGATCGACACTATTGGAGCTGCTGGACTGCCTCGTGATGGTTGCATGAGCAGCCACGGGGGTTGGGTGAGAAACGTGTGAAAAGCGAGACGGTGGTCACGTGAAGGGATTATGAAGGATGGGTGAAGGAATGGATTGAATTAGAGGGATGGGTAGTGTAGCATAGGGATCGAGGAGTTCGAGGCTTTCGTTTTAGCCTGCTCTCTTTCAGATCGACACACTATTGATGCTGTAGTGAAAAAGAGGTAAGGTGAGTGATTAAACACTGAGGAGGGGTGATTGAGGAGCATTTGAGGGTGAGACGTGGTTTTTGTCATCTCTAGTATACGATCACTCAAGTTGACTGTTATTAGCTGAACTTTTCCAACTACTTGTGCTCTAGTTTATGGTCTTACCTGAAAGAGATAGCTTCTAATTAGTGCTCGTAGGCTGAAACAATCTTAGCTCAATTGATTCACCGATTTGTGTAACCATTAGGTCTCTCCTCCAATCTCTCACCTATAGCTCCTTCTGGTTGTTCAAGACTATGAAACAGATCATAGCGAGTGCTTGTGGTTTCTTCTATGACGACGTCTGTTTCATCGAGTTCATTCTATGAATTTCTTCGCAATTCAGACCTCGGCTAAGACATACCATCTTCAAGATATACACCCTTCCCTATTCGGATAGCACAGACAGTTGCACTTGCTTTTCAACAGTCATAACTGCTTGCTATCATTTTCCAGCATATTGGCCAAAAAGAAATTTGAAGGCAGAAATCCAGCTTTCTGGGAAGAACTTTGGTCTGCACGTCGGGCACCTTACAGCGGGAAAAGTACGGGAAAAAGAACTGTTATTCACGAGTGTATGTGCTCGAAAGCCTACGCACAAACACCAGTCCATAGAAACGGCAGCTTCAGTCCTAGAATTGCGAGTATTGTAGGTATCGAGCTCAAATTTGAGCGGTATCCAGATAGAGCCCTTCTCTATACTCCAGACTTCTCAGGGTTGTTACAAGTCAACTACTGGTGACTCTCACTAAGAACCACATGTAGGCTCCAATTCCACCCAAAAAACACTTTAGGACATTCCACGGATAGCCACGACCTGCATCAACACCAGCCTCGTCTTCTGGCTCTTCTCCGTCTTCTCCGATGCTTCTATCGTACGTTTATGGGCCGTTCACTATGGCTGGCTCATGCAGCAACCACGAGGTGCAGGATATTGGAGAAAAACGAATTCTGCGGAAGAAGTGGTTGACAACGTCGATGAGATGCATAGCAGAAGGCGTATCATAGGTTCCGAACAATGTGAGAGGTATGCAGAGGTGTGCAGAGTTGAGGAGTTTTACTTCAAACTTACGGAAAACTTTTACTTCAGAGTTGTTGGCTGCTACTTGATGCTGTAGTTGACACTCTTCTCACTTCATCTCCATTACTTGACATGGCTAAGTGTGTTTGTTGGGAAAGTTCAGTACGCCTAGAAAAAACTCAATAACACCTCTAAAGGAACCCTACTGTACAAATAGACACTATCAGTATTGTTATGTATATATTTCAGTCTACTTTATCAACTCAACCTGCTCATTAAAACTCTACTGTAGACTCTTCAACATTAGTTAGCTCAAATCCATTAATAACGCTCATCTATAATAATTCCTTACGCTAAGCCACAATCGTGGGCAAGGTGCATGACTTTATGAGCCTGCATTTCACACTAACGATGCGTCTCTGGGCTATCTTACTATAAGTAAACATTGTGTTATGGTGATGATGGAGGTGGTCATAACTTGGAGAGTAGTCATCATGTGGAGCTTTTGAGTACTCCACTGTACTCAGGAGAGCCGGGGCATCATTTTGATACCATTTTGGCCTTTCAAATCCCTTAGTTGCCTAAAATATTTCACGTCCTCCTCTTCAACCCAGTTATCATGCACTGTATCAGTCTCCACTATATACTCATGAGCTATTGAGGTCACAAGATGTGCTATTGAGGTCACACGACGTGCCGTAAATACAATAGTTGCGTTATTACAAGACTGTAAAATGTATAGGAGAAGAAATAGGAAGAAAATGTAGTCGGTCCAACATCGATATCACAAACTGGTCAGTTACAGAGCACTATTATCGATTTAGAACTAGTAGTGTTGCTCTAAGAGTTTGAACTAAATGTATTATAGTCACGAGATTGTTCTAGAGATATAGTATTGCTTTCAGTGAGCTTTTTGGGTATCGTAGTACCGGTAGGTAGAGTGCATAAGCAAGAGTTTTTACTGCTATTAGTCTAGCTTGAAAGATATGTACAGTTGAGCAATATATTGCTGTATGTTCACTCACTCATACGGGTATCTTTGCACACATTTTTATCACACACTTATTTACATATATACTTGTAACATTGCCTTAGCCACTGCAGGACTAGTAGAATAACTGGGCATCGTAAATCTCGGCTTCTTTCTGTTCAAGCCAGGCAGTCAAGGTATCGTCGACCAAGGTATCTTCGCTCTGAGTATCGAAATCTCGGGTATCGGGAGAGTGACTGGAAGAAGGGTAATCATCTCCAGGACCAATTTCCTCAGTGTAGACATAACAAGAGGTAGGAGAGAGAGGTTCTTCAGTGTATTCAAAAGAGGGTCCTGTGAACTCGAATTCAAAGTCGCCAAGTCGAGTCATGGCCATATGGTGATCATAATGACGTCTGACTAGTTTGACGCTTTTTCCCTGCTGTCGAACCTCGTCTCGAGGAGTATACTGAGGAGTAGGGTAAAAGTACTGAAACACCTGTTCTTCCTCTTCCTCTTCGACGTCGGTGTCGTTATCATCGGTGATTCTGGACTCGTGAGGAACATAGTTGCACTCATAGTCGTCTTCGATGTCGCTCATGGCGTCAAAGTCGGTTTCTTCGTCAGACTCATGGGTGTAGACAGGATCGACTGTAGGAAAAGAAGCGACCTGCTCTTGATTGACAACAACAGGTTTGTGCAGAACGTCCATGGGAGCAACATCCAGAGGCTGAGGCATCTCAAAATCGGTCTCAGTCAGCTCAATTCGAGTCATGGTGTTCATGTTCATGGTTAGAAAGATACCCTTGAAATGAAGGGCCTTGGAGGGCTTATAAAGACCTGGAAACTGGCTGAGAATCTGCCATAATGTTTCATAAGGCCTGATTCGGACTCTTTCAGCATAGTACATCCCAAGCATACTATCAATTCATCTCCCAAGCATACATTAGGAGGAGTGCAGGTCCCTGCATATGTAAGGGCAGGGTTGAAGAAGGGAGTATCTTAGAGTGTCTTTAGGAGCTCAAATTCAAGGTCTTTCACCATCAACTTACCCAATTGAGATGACTTCTTGACTGTCTCCTTTTCCCTCGTCTTCTTATTGTGATACTTGTACCCCTCCTCATGATCTCATAGACTACAAGAAACCATCTTCATTCATACAATATAGTACCTGCGTTATGGACACATATCCATTGTCTGTACGCTATGCTGAGTTATTTATATCTTTCCATTCATTCATTTCTCAAAAAGGTTTCATTTCGTACCTCTCGGAAGAGTCACCCATAGAATAGACTACAGGCACCGTATGTCATGATGACAGAGTGAAATGCCATAACGAGTAAAGAGCAGATATCTGGCTAATGATAGTAGAACTGGATCTATTTTTGGCTATCAAAGATTTCAGTTGCATAGAATGAAGTGTTTGAAAAAACGGAAAATGTGGCCTCTGCGCTGTGATGGATGATGACTAAGCGTGCGGAAAGTGGGAATAAACGAGAATAAAAGTGGGAATAAACGAGAATAACCTGCATAGTAGTGTCTTGGGACTCTTCAGGAACCCATGTAAATTTCAATCTCTCTTCTAGGTGGTCTGTGTGACATTCTCTGAGCTTTCAAGTAAACTTCTGATATAGTTGGGAGATATGGTTTAGTTGAGATAGTAGTTAGAATATAGAAATGACTTAGCGACATATGCTTATCCCACCACACTGCCTCATTTTATCGGGCCTTCAGAAAGTCCCAATGGCAGAGACAACGCAGACACACCTAGACCAATGCTGGTACCATTCTTTGTGCCATCTTTAGATTTTTTCAACAGTTACAATTTCAGCTTTCACCCTAAGGGTTTTTTCCACCCCAGTTTTCCCGATAATCAGGTGAAATGACTTAGCGACATATGCATCGACGTGCTCCATCCTCACA